>JAAGKR010004153.1:8815-20473 GCA_011419295.1 Clarias macrocephalus
GGGAAGAACTGCCTGGCTGTGCTAAGAGTATGGAATCAGACAAATTGGGGAGGGGGAAAGTAGTACAATCTAAATGATTAAAGAATGAGACAGCAAGAGAACATTCAGTGTTTATGTATCTTTGGGATGCAGGAATCTTGCAGTGGATGGCTGCTTACACTTGAGGCATTAAACAGTGATGTGGTATGGGCTCCCAGGAACATGCTCATCACCCCATTTCACCACCAGGATATACTCGCCCTTCTCCTTCAGCTGGTAGGACACATTATAGAGCCGATTGCCAAGGTGCTTAACCAGAATCTCTTCACAGGGTACTTTAGGACCATCCACTCCAACCAGAAGCATGTTTCGTCCTATCAAATACAAGTACAGTTATTCACTAAATGTAGTAAATTAAGGTTTTCCTGCTTAGTGAGAGAAATGTCTATTTTAGGTTCACCTAAAGTAGAAATTATGCCGACAGTCATACGAAGACATACCTGCTTTGCTACAGTCCACACTAAAGCTATTTTTCTGGTTGATGAAACCCTTTGTGAGCCCCAGGCCCTTAGCCACTACACGGCTGGCATCTGAGCTGCCCCAGCCTGGTGCTGCCTGCTGGGTGGAGGTAACACTGCGGGTCACAGGATCAACCAGTACTGAAGAGGTTTCATGCATGCTGTGGCTAGTCACCAGCCGGGAACCTGGGCAAGAATATAGGCAATGTAACAATTGGACAAAAATGAAAAAAAAAAAAAAAACGCAACAGTGCTAGGAGATGCATGCAAAATACTCAACGAGACAATTTACAAGATATTGTTCCATTGGTTTAGCATATTACTGGGGAATGATTCTCACCAGTAATTTTAGCTTTGAAGGGGCTGCCAACAATGTGGTAGGGTCCGCCATATTTAATAGAAATTAGGTAGTTTCCTGGAGCCATTGGTGTGTAGGTGACCTTGTATCCTTCTGGGCATTCCTGACAATCCATCTTCACCTTTGAAGGTCCATCAATGGTCACAGCCAGTGCTCCAGGACCAGCTGAGCTTGTGTTCACAATAAATTCACATGGTGATCCTGCAGAAAGGGGGGGGGGGGGGGGGGAGAGACAGCGACAAAAGTAAACAGCACATTTTACAATTGGGTAACAAGTAAAATGTAACTTCTATATAATGTACTCAAAACTTGATCTGCAGGCCTTTTCAGAACACAGGCAAAAGATAAGCATACCAGTGGTTCCTCCCTCTAGACCAGCCCCATAAGCAGACACCATGCCGGGGTCTCCAGCTTGGCCTGTCTCTCCCACACGAATCTTGAAAGGGCTTCCAGGGATATGAGAGCCATTGAATTTCACATCGATCAGGTACAAACCATTTTCCCTGGGAATGAATCTTACTGCATACTTATCTGCAAGATCAAAGAAAAAAAAAATTCAGTAAGGCATGCTTTGTACAGCATCTATGCAGAAGTAAATGCTTTAAAAAAATCCAAGACTAAAACCAATTTATACATTTAGCAATTTCTAAGTGAAAGTTTTCATGGATTTCATTACAAAATTGGGCCTGGACAAGTCCTACAAATGTGCAACAAACGGCATAGGAATTAAAACAAACTCAAAAAAAAAAAAAAAGAAGAGTAAATATGACACTCATTCATAGACAAACTCCATGCACCATGATTATTACCTTCATCGATCTCAGTAACACAGCACTCTTCCAGTGCCCCAGATGGGCTGTGAACTTTAGCATCTATGACGCCCTTTGCTCCATTCAGACTCACAGCAAAGGAAGCAGGCTGGTTCACCTTTAAACCGGACTCCTGCATTCACAACACTTCACAAATCAACATCGAATACACAGCACTGTAGGGTTGGTAAAAGCCCTTGGATATACTGGGGCACCAAGTACTAAACTAAAGATTCTATAGCACTAGTACCAACATTGCTTACCTTCAGGCTAACAGAGTTAAAGAGAGACTAAATGACATTACACGCCCCCAATAAAGTCTACTATTATTGCAGAAATAAGCAGACGTAAAAACAGAGCGAAAAGAGCTCTCTTTAACTCTTTAGCCCCTGGCTTGCATCCCTGCAGTCCATGTAGGGAGGGAGTAAGACTGTTGGGAGCCTTTAGGACAAGGCACGAGAAATACAAACAGTCCTGCAGTATCCCACAAACCCCATCAACTCTCAACACAGCAGCAGTGGACCATCGCCACTAAGAATCTTAAATTTAAATCGTCACATTGAATATTTTTCAAATGTTGAGTATTCTAAGTGGACAAAACCTTTTGAAAAGGAGATGTGAACATCCTAGCTTGCTAATTAAATGTTAATATAGGGTTACCAATTCTTTGCCTTCTTGCCGTTTGCTCATATGAAAGGAGATGAACAAAAATATTAAGTATCTCATAGTAAATAAACAATCTTTCAGAACATTTCTTGCAGGGCCTGTGCTGCTGTGCTGAGTGTTGCTTAGGATTTGTTTGGGGTGGACAAATGTCTGTCTTCCTCGAAACCTCACCTGAAGACTGGCAACAGTAAGACGACGGGCATCATCAGAGGGTGAAGCGACAGGCACTACGAAGGGACTGTCAGGGATGTGCTCATCGTTGAACTTGATAGACACTTCATAATCCCCTATAAAAGGAAGTTGGATACATCATTAACAATCATTATATTGCTTTCAAAAGAAAACTCAGGATTGCATTGTTTTAAACATTAAACAAGACTCTGCAACTTTCTCACCAGGCTCCTGGACAATGTAGGAAACACCACTTGAGCCATCTTTACGGTCTTCAAATGCAATCTCTGCTTTACTGGGTCCCTCCACAGCAATGGATAAACCTCCAGCTCCAGCCTCACGAGTCCATATGCTGAATTCGGCTAAAGGAAGCAGGTTGAGACGGTCAATTTTTAATTTCATTCCATTGAGACATTTCCTCCCTCCCCCCCCCACCCCCACCCCACCCCACCATCATGACTAAAAAAAAAAAATAAAAAAAAAACCCATCATGTAATGTAAGCTCATCCAATATACAGTCATAAGGAAATAATTTCTAAGTCTCCATAAGGTGGCTCTCTCCATGACTCTGGTAAGAAACAAACCCAGGAAGAGCGTTGTACATGAATGCGCGATGAGTGCCATTTAATGAACATCTCCATTTTTTCCTGAACGGTAAACTAAAATACATGAACTTCGTAAACATGCAGCGTGATGAACGTGAGCAGAAAAGGCTTCATTCATTCGATTTATAATATTGTTAAATACAGACATCCCACACATTAATTTGTGTTAAGATGTGCAAGAGAGGGAGAGAGAGAGAAAATGTGAATGTGCACATACTGATTCACCGATTGCCAAGTGAACACGTCACTGTTCCTAGTAGGCAGGACTGAGTACATTAAACCATCTCTCTCCCTGTTAATTTGTCTAGTTGAGCAATGTGTCAGAGTACAAAGTGTTATGTTAAAAAAAAAAATGCAATACAGCATGTAAATGAATTAAACTACCATACACTAACTGCTTGTTGACAAAGAAAATAAAAAATAAAATGCATTTAATGATATAAAACAATTATGATGCAACTGCACTGAAGACCATTTCCTGCACCAAGGTGCTAGCTAGTACCATATTCTAGCTAGCGTGTGTTATATTCTGAATTTGCCCAGCTTAATTAACCTGAGCCTACTAGGAGAGTTAGTTATTTTCCATTGAGTATATGGTTTCAGATTTAGCTGGTAATGTGCCGCCATCCACAATTGTATCCACCTTCTGCTAATTGCCCTGGTTTACCCACCTGGAACTCCCGCCTCTGCTCTCTCCAATCCAGGGCCTCCTGCACGGACCTTGTGAGCCCCTCCTTCTCCCAGAGGACCTACAGTGAACTGGAATGGTGATCCTGGTACATGCTGACCCTGGTATTTCACACTCACTGTGTGAACACCCATTTCAGTTGGAACAAAACGAATGCAGTACGTATTGTTCTCTCCTTCCATGATTTCTGCCTTGTGCACTTTTCCAGATGGGCTCGTCACCTGGGCCGTCATATCTGCAATGCTGATCTCTACAAGACAGACATGGGGGGAAAAAAAAAAAAAAAAAAAAAAAAAACACACCACGTCAGATACATCCAGACATCCAGTAGCAGAAGTAGTGACAGCGATTGTTCAGTGGACAAGGTGTTTAGCTACTCAGTACTGAGCTCAAATTCTGGTGCCAACAAGCCTCCACCCAAAAAAAAAACTCCTCAAGGAAGACCCTCAAGTCATCAGGATTTCTGAATTGTATTGTGCTTTGCATAAAGCTGTCTGACAAAAGGAGCAAATATAATCTGGTAAAAAATAAAATAAATAATTTAAAAAATAAAAAAAGGACAGTTTGTGGGTGTTTACCAGGAATCTTCAGGCTCAGGTCACACTGACTGCCAACATTGGCAACAGATGCAGCAGTCCTCTTGCGAGTGATGCTCTCCTTCATCCTGCCTTCTCCAGTCACCTTCACTGTGAAAGCACTACCTGTGGAACAAGGGAGGAAAAAAGATTAGAATTGCACATTTACTGGTACAAGTTTAACCATTTCATAAAATAAAATGCTCACCTGGAACATGCTGGTCAGCAAACTTAATATTAATGATATAATTTCCTGGCTCAGTGGGGCAGTATGTGACCTTGCAGGTTCCATCTTCTTGATCCTCTGTGTTAATGTCCACCTTACTGGGCCCTTCGATGGACAAGCTAAGGCCTCCATACCCTAGGCAAACAGAACCACCCATTTGTCAGTTTGTGTCAAGGAAATTAGTCAATCCATTCTTAAGTATTTATTTATACCTGCATCTCTGGTATCAATGATGAATTCAGCTGGCTCAAATGTGCGAGCCTCACTGAGACCTTGGCCAGATACACATACACGACTCGCGTCAGCAATCTCGGACTGTTTGATCATAACAGAAATTGGGCTGCTGGGAATATGGCGGCCATTTTTCTTAATGTTAACAAGGTGCTCTCCTATCTCTTTAGGTACAAAGGAGACGCCTAGAAAATTTGATGGAGGGAAAAAAAAATACAGGAATTTATAGTTTACCACATACTGTCCAATTGATGCAATGATTTTACTACATTAAAACCTTCAGTGTAGAAAATTTTAATTCCTGTATTTAAGCAAACAATAACCGAGGGTATAGGCACACATACCAACATGTCCATTACGCAACATTTTGAGCAGACATGGCTCCTCACGGCCAGAGGGAGTGGTAAGGGAGGCAGTTAGCTGGCTCAGATCAAGTTCGCCAATGTCCAATGGGATATCAGCAGCAGAGCCCACCTTCAGCTGGGACATGCGCATGGAGTCATCCCCTAAAAACACACAGACTGGCATGAGTACACTATGGATATATTGAGTCTCCATCCCAGTCTACTGAGCAAAGTTACTGACCTGTGATCTTTGCAACATAGGGACTACCAGGGATGTGCTTGTCATTATACTTGACAAGGATGTTGTAGTCTCCAGGCAGAACAGGGAGATAAGATACAGTGCAAGTACCATCCTGGTTGTCAGTGCAGCTGATGTCTGCTTTTGAGGGTCCCTCGATGGCAAGGGAGAGGCCACCTGATAAAATTTTAAAACACCAGGTCAGTTCATGCAATGCTCCACTTAAATAACTGTGGAAAAACAAAACCTAAATGTACCTTCTCCAGCATCCTTGGTATTAACAGTGAAAACTGCAGGCTTATTGACCATGCCATGAATGAGGCCAGGACCATAAGCAGTCACATGACCACTGTTGAAATAATCCACATAGAACTGCAGTGGACTGCCTATCAGGAAAATTACATGAGTTAGGCCTAGTTATTTGTTTGAATGTACTTTTTATATTTCCATGACCAGAAGTATACCTGGAATGTGTATTCCATCATATTTGATGTCCATCTCGTGCAGTCCGGCCTCAGTGGGAGAATACTTCACCGTAACAGTGCCGTCTTTGTTATCCACAATGTCTGGCTTGGCCACCTTTCCAGATGGCATCCTTACTTCACCTGATAAATAAGTATCAACATTTAAGGACTATTCCCAGAATTTTCTTACATGTGGCCAAAGACATTTTAGAAAAATACCCGTGATCTCTCCCTTCTGGATGGTAAATGGAATAACCAAGTCGAAAGGTCTCAGTCCAGCCACGTCCAGTCCGTTCATTCCCATAGCCCTGTCTGTTGCCTGGGAAGCAGAGAGGATAACATTTGGTTTGAAATGTTCAGTTGGATAGTCAGCATCTACAGAATATGCAGTAAGAACTAAAATATTAGTGATCAAAATAGAAAAAGGATGATACCACATTTTTAAAATTAAAAATATTAAATAGGACAAAGAAAACATTTGAAATGTTTAAAAAAGGGTAGAGTGGGAAATACATTCCCAAAAAAGGAAAAGATGATGGTCGTGATGACAAGGGTGATGTAGCCACCAACATGGACACTGAAAAGTGAAGACATCATGAGAGGAAAATAAAGGCTCAAGTAATATCTGTAATTTGCAAGTCTGGACAACAGCAGTGAAAGCCAAGCAGACAGGACACAAGTGACTCATGGAGAACACACCACAGGAAAGAACCAATAACCTGAACAAAACCACATTACAATCAGCAAACAGCAGCACCCGACAAACAGCATTAACATCTGACACACATCCAGCCATTTTGTTAAATGCAGACTTCCACATTTATTTCTTTCAAAATGGCTGACAATATTTGAATGGCAACAAATTAGGAGTTAGATGAAACAGGGTAGGGCCTACACCCAAAGGACAAGAATGGAGATGGAGCTGGAGAATGGAGATGAGAGAGAGTGTTGAGGGACAAATGAGGGTGGACATGATGTATAGGAAGGAAAGGGGGGGTGGGTTGTCAGTACCCATGGCTGGCCCCTGTTGGGCGCGTAGGCGTACTGCGGGGCCTGCGTCTGCTGCATAAGTTGGTCAGGGGAGGCACCTTCCAAAGCCTGAGACAGGATGACACAATTAAGAGTGAAATAATCCTAACACTGAAAGTATTATACTGATAAAGATCAGGTATGGGAAGATGCTAATTAAGTATTAATTCCTCAAGCTAATTTGCATTGTTAAAGTCTCAGACACCTGAATACTTCGAACCTTAAACCACCTGATCGCATTTAAAGCCATTAATTCTATAGCCATAAAAAGTGGTTCATTTAATTAAAGAATCTGACATTTTGAGGGTTTATGTTTGAAAAAAAAAAAAAAAAGACAGGTATTTCCAAAGTTATGGTTGATGTGGGAGGTAATACAGGCCAGGTCAGTTTAAAAATAAATAAAGAGCTACATACCATGACCTGGAAGGGGCTGTTGGGAATGTGTTCGCCTCCAAATCGCACACAGATGACATACTTTCCAGGTTGAGGTGCTGTATAAAAGATATCAAAGGTCCCATCCTCATTCTCAACCACGTCCACATCCACCTCTGCTCCATCTGGAGTGCACACTGTGCAGGTCACCTTCCCTTTCCCAGCAGCTTTTGCATCTACAGTGATTACCGTCTGTTCTCCAATCTGAATAGTAGGCCCAACTCCAGCACCTGGTGCACACCAAACAAAAGATTACCACCTTCAAAGTCTGGACAAGGCACTTATTTATTTATTTTACTCTAAACCATCTAAATATTTACTCCACCATGCATTCTACCTCAGCATGAACCTATGACACTGTGGCAACAGACAAAGGAAAGTAAAGGTTGAAATTCATACAGACGTTTTTGTGGCATTTGCACAATTACACATACTGCTGTAGAGAATACCTTAGATCAAACAAGCTTGAGCTTTATTGCACTAAATTTGGCAGAATTAAAAGTGAAAATGAGCAGTCCTTGTGTCCAGTTTGTGATTAACTGCAATAAACCTACATTAACAATTGTGCAGCCTGCCGACTTGACCAATTGTTATTGAATACAGTATTTGTGTGTCTGTTACCTCAGTTGCCCATCTGGTATAAGGCTAATTTAAGTCATTAATGCAAATAATTTGTCACAGAAAAAGATTGCTTATAATGTTTTCAGTAACCTTAATGGCACATTCCACCTTTCAGCCATAGGAAAGTCAGGCTCAAGTTAGTTATTAGTCTTTCTTCACTAACAGGACATGCTGTCTGTTATGTCATTAAAACGGGAAGAGACAAAGAGGATTGACCAAGTCCCTGACCCAAGAACAGCTGTCCTCATGAAGTGTGTTAAAATGTATAAAATTCTTCTCCTGTGTTAAACATTAGTTTTAAAAAAAGAAGGATTTCATTACAAAATCAATAGAACAAACTATGTATAAAAAGAAAAGCATTACAGCACCATTCTGCATGCAAAAAGAGTCGAGTCCGGAGCAAGACATTTTTTCGAAGCGCTTACCCAAACCATGACCTCCGATTGAGACTGTGAGCCCGTGAGAAGCAGAGAGTGAAAAAGTGAAAAGTAAAAGTCAGAACAAAATACAACAAAATGTGCTCAAAGAAAAAAGAAACAACTTTTAAACCAAGAGGTGAAGAGTGTGCTGGGAATGTGAGCAGCTCTGCACAAAAAAAAAAAAAAAAAAAAAGGTGACAATCCAAGTGGATGACAGGACTGGGAGCCACACAGGAAACACTTAGTGATTCATTTCTAAACCGTTTCTAAACTATCCAGCTTGACCACAAAATTAAGACAATTGACCAAACTTGAAATGGGTTATATGGAATATAATAGTTAATGCAAGAATTAAATCACTACCATTGCACTCCTGATATTTAAGGATTTCCCAACACCGTCACCAAAGATTTTTTTGTAAACCAAAACTCTTAAATTTATATATACTTCATATCTTCATTTTGAATATACTGCTTTGGTCTACAGGCCTCTTGATATTTACATGGAACCATTTCCATACAACTACTACACACTCAGAATTGGCTAGGGAAATCTACATGTACATATAAAAACCCAAATTGCATTAGGTCCATGCTATTAAGTAAGGGCCTACCTGTGACTGTGCACTTGCTGGCATCTCCTGTAGGAAGGGCTCGAATGCGGTATGGGGAATAAGGAATTTCGTCACCACCATATTTAATAAGAATGGTGTAACGACCAGTCATATCTGGCACATAGGAGACTAGATACGTTCCATCCTGGTTATCACGAATGTTGGCCTTCTTAGGTTTCCCCTCTGGATCCTGAAACAAACAAGGATTAAAACAAACTCTCCAACCATGTTTCATCTTGTACAATTCAAAATATTTCATGCACTTACAGTAATCTGGACAGCCAAAAGTCCCTCCCCAGCATCCTTGGCATCAATGGTAAACTCTACTGGCAAGCTAGCAGGCACCCCAGTGGTATTGAGACCAGGGCCACTGGCACGCACCTTACTGGCATCATGTGTGGGCAGAACTTTCAATTTATAAGGGCTATGATGGAGAAAAAAATGTGTAAGAAAGTGGAGACATTTTTGGTTGGAATAAACAATTACATAGACTACAAGTTGCAATTATAAACTTGAAGTCAACTATTACAAACAAAACTATTGCATCTCTGCTCAGTTACTGCCCACACATGAGGGGGGATAGAGCAGTTATGTGCAAACAATGGGAACTGACCCTAGGCTCGATTACAGTATTGCGTCTAGTCAGAGTACTGAACGCCCAAAATGGATGAATACCTGCGTGGGATCTCCTCATCAGCATACAGCACATTAATAGAATATGGCCCTTCCTTGGTGGGCACATAGCTCACAGTGTGAGTCTGATCTCCATTATCGACCACCTCAACTGGTTCCACAACTCCTGCACACGATACATATCCAATACTGGTTAATGACAATCTAGGTGGTGTTGGATCACTTATGAGGTCAACTCGAAGCGCTTTCTCACCTTTGGGTCCCTGCACTCTGACTTGCAGAGGAGCTACTCCTGCCTTGCTGGCATCAACAGTGAAGACCTGTGGGATATTAGCTCGTACATTGGTCCCAAGACCTTGGCCCTGGCACTTGACCTTAGTAGGATCAACAGTATCATGAACAGGCACAGAGAAAGGGCTTCCTATAAAGAGCAAACAGTTGAAGAAATGTTTATCAAATAGAAAAAAAAAAGTTTTTTTTTTTTTTAAAGAAGAAAAAAAAAAAAAAAAACTCACCAGTGACGGGTTTTCCACCATAAGTAACATTAAGGTTGTAAGTCCCTGGCTCATATGGGATGTACTCTACAGAGCAGCTGCCATCTTTATTATCAGTGCAGGACATCTTGGCTTCTGAAGGTCCCTCCATAGCCAAGCCTAGACCTCCTGTACCAGCCCCACTACGCAGACAATAAGCAAGGAAGTAAATACCAGGCAAAAAGATCAATTAGAGACCAATTTCTCCAACTTAGTAAACTACATGCTTAACACCAACCGGGTCTCCACAGTAAATTTGTTGGGTTTGTTGGTGATGCCAGCCTGCAGTCCTGGGCCATGCACGCGTACACGTGCAGGATCACAACCCTCAGTTACAGGCACACGGAATGGGCTGTTGGGCACTGGGGCATTATCATAAGAAACCTCTACACTATGTGGACCTGCCCATAGAAAATATATATTAGGCCAACATTAAACTTCAGTCAATCAGATAAAGACCAAGCAAATTGATTCAACTTTTGTACTTGTAATGATAAATAATTTAAGACCAAAAACATACCTTCTTCATAGGGAGTGTACTCTACTTTGTAGGTACCATCTCCTAGGTCCCTAATTAAAGCTTCAGTGCAGTTACCAGAAGGGTTGTTGATGCAGGTCTTGATGTGATTCCCACCAGTTTTTGTAAGGAAACGAGCATCAACAGTGAAATCTGTGGTAGCCTCTCTGAAAACCCCTTCAAGACAACAATTCAAGGAAATGAAGAGAAGTCTTTATTAATCCTGAAGGAAATTAGAAATGAATTTAAAATGCCATGCATCTAGTTCACAGTTTAACCAAATTCATACCTTTGCCCTCCACTCCAGGTCCAAAGACTTTCACACCACTGGTTTCAACAGCTGGCTCCACATTTAGTCTTGATGGGAAGTTAGGCACATCCTGGCCACCATAGCGGATGGTAAGTGTGTATGCTCCAGGATACAGGGGAATGTAAGTAATAGTATAAGTTCCATCTCCATTATCCTGAATGTGCACCTCTGCTTCAGTTCCATTATCAGAGATGATCTCAATGGTTAATTCAGCAGGGCCAGCATTGGTGCAGTCAACCACAAACTGGCCGGTTTCGCCAACCTTGGCTCGCTCCAAACCTGGACCAGAGCAACGGACCTGCAAACAGAAGCCTTAAAGTCAGGAACACAGGAGCAACATTCAAAGATTGGGTAAGCATTTATCAGAAATGCAACACTGTCTCACCTTAGATGGGTCAGCGGGAGCTACAGCCTCCACAGGGAAGGGACTTCCTGGAATGGGAGCACCATCATAAGTTAGCTCCACCTCATATGGTCCCTTGTCTCTGGGGATGAACCGAACTTGGCTGGTTTCTGGGCTCAACCCTGGTTCCACCTTACAGGGAACTGCTTTTCCAGCAGGTCCAGTCACCTTTGCAGCCACCTTACCTTGACCACCTGCACCCTTCGATTTAACTGTAATGTCCTGGTCTTTTCCAACGGTCATCTCTGAGGTGGGGGGGGGGGGGGGGGGGGAAAT
>JAAGKR010004153.1:20493-65031 GCA_011419295.1 Clarias macrocephalus
GGGGGGAAATAAAAAAATCACCTCAGAAAAGCATTTAAAAATAATCACGTTTACAAAAATCATTAAAAATAGTCAAAGGAAATAGTTCTCTGATGACATACTGTCTCCAAGGCCTGCAACATTAATCTTGCTCAGATCAAGGGAAGGCGCTATAGGCACAGCAAATGGAGTTTTGGGAATGGGATCACCACCATAAGTCACATTCACACCCAAATTACCCTGAAAAAAAAAAAAAAAAACATTTAATATCTAGGTCATTAAAACAATTGTGATTTTTTATACGTTTAATACAAATCACCAGCTATTGATTAAAAATACTTTGAGGATATATATATTTTTTTAAACCACAAATCCACATGCCCTTACCTGTTGCACTGGAGTGTACTTGACAGTATACGTGTTGTCATGGTTGTTGACTATATCAAAGTCCCGCACTGCCTCACCCTTGTTGGGGCCGGTAAACTGAGCATCCAGCTTAGCTTTTCCTGCACCCTTAGTATTCACAGTGAAATGAGTGGGTTTGTTCAGTTCCACACCTGAGAAGGATAAAAGATTGTTTAGCTTAGTCATAAACTTGTACGTTTCTGATGTTTTAAACACTACCCAATATATGTTTTGTTTTTGTCACCTGAGCGGTTAAGACCAGGGCCCTCTGCTTTGACTTTGCTGGCATCATGAGAGGGATCCACTTTAATCCTGACTGGTGACATTGGAATAGGCTTAAAAAAATAAATAAACAAAACGGTCAGAAACAGAGAAAAAAAAAAAAAAAACCTATAATAGAGTTGCACAATAATTGCCTAACCACAGTATGGACCTGTGTGATTAAATAATCACAAAAGACTACAATTTATTCTAGGTAATATATGCATCTTCACTATTTCATGTAGAATTTGTCTATAATTTAGGTAATGTTTCATAATTTTGTGTTGATAAATATCAAACATCCTGAAACATGAGATTATTTGTCAGTTATTTGATGCTAGCCTACATAAATACATTTGAATACAAAATGGTACGTTTAAAACAGTGCGCGCGCATCCTCAAATCTGTACAGCAATAAACAGTATGCATGCCAACACACCAACACTTATGCACATGTTACCTGATCAGCAAACAACACCATGAGAGTATAGCTGCCAGCTCCTGGGGGAGTGTATTTAACTGTAAAGGTGTCATTGTCATTTCTGATTATGTCAAAGTCGATGTCAGACTCGGCTGGTCCAACAACACCAGGAGCACACTTAATTCCAATGCTGATGTCACCTACAGAGACATGAATTCTTGCAGTTTAGATGTTACTGAAACAAAGAATATGGATTTGATTAACCAAAAGTCACGAGTGTTAAAATTATGGTCATACCCTGGCCAGCCTCTGCACAGTCCACAGTGAAATAGGTTGGTTCAAACGCCTTCAGGCCAGTCTTGGCCACACCAGGTCCAGATACTTTCACCTTATTAGGATGGCATCCAGCTCCAATATTCATCTACAGATTAAAAAAAAAAAGTTCATTATTAAAACAAACGTGCAAACCTACAAACTTGTTAAATGTCTTCACATTTCCACATTGACTGACCCTGAATGGGCTTTCCGGGATATTGACTCCACCCCAGGAGACTGTGATTGTGTGTTTAATGGGCTTGCGAGGAGTGTAGCTGCAGCTGTATGTCCCATTACCATTATCCTTAACCTGCACATCGACTGGGTTTCCATCTCGGTCCTGATATTTAGAGAAAAAAAAATCATTATTCTTCTTCTAATTTCAATTAGGTTTGTACATGAGAAAATAATTCCAATACATACTTGGGCCTGGATCTTCAGAGGTGCTTTGCCCCCTAGTTTGGCATCCACGGTGAACTCTGCTGGCTTCCCAACTGCCAGACCACTGCTCTGAAGTCCTGGGCCATAGGCCTTCACCTGAAATATAGATGAACAATTAGGTGAATGCAATGTCCTCCAGGAATAATTTTGGCTACCAAACACAAAATACATCTCTATACCTTGTCAGGGTAAAAGTCTTTGTCTGGTGCTGATGTGATCTCAGCCATGAAGGGGCTGTGTTGGATGTCCTCATTTTTACAGAGCACATGCACTGCATACTCGCCTGGCTCAGTGGGCCAATAGCGCACATCACATGAACCATCACCCTTATCATCACACTCAATCTTAGCTGGGGATGGGCCCTCCACAGAGAAACCTAAACAGGAAGTCAACAATATATGCATGTAACCAACACACATACAACCAAGTGTCCTAAAAAAAATTCTGAAATACAACATACTAGTGAAACCCACCCAAAGTGCCAACATCATCTCCAACTGCCTCCACCACAAAGTCAGCAGACTTGCCAACGACACCACCTTCCAAGCCTGGTCCCCATGCCCGGACCTGCTGTGGGCCAGCCTCACTACTTATTTTAACCTCAAATGGGCTAAAACAGGAGAAAACAGTGACAGAAAGGAAGAACAAGATTTAAAATATATTTTATACCATCTTGAAATTCAGAACAGAAACAATACTTAATCAAATATTCTAACCTTCGAGGAATATGCTGGCCACCCCAGGTAATAGTAATGATGTAATTTCCTGGTGTGGTGGGGTAATAGTCAAAGCTATAGACACCATCTCCCAAATCTTTCTTCTTACAAGGCTCCTCCAGACCCTCTGTAATACAGACAGGCATAAAAACCAAGTTAATATAAACAAAAACATAATTAGGCATGGTTGCTGCTCAGATGATGTGCTTCACTCACTTGGCCCTTTGATTGTGACCTTCAAATCCCCAGTGCCAGCTCCTTTGGTATAGACCTTGAACTCTGCAGTCTCCTTTATCCTCAGGCCTTTAGGCTGCAAACCACGGCCTTTGGCTTTGCAAAGACTGGGGTTACATGCTGCAAAAAAAAAAAAAAAAAACATGAAAAACTGAAGAAAGTATCACACTTCAAGCATGCACCAGTTTACTGCTATGAATGGTTGAAATTTTCAGGAAACTCCAGGCATGGTGGTGATAAGGAACTACAAGTAGCAGAGCATGTATCAAGCATGCTTCCTTGTGGCTAAAAAAGCAACATGGCATTAGTAGAGGAAATGGGAGTTTTATTGTAATGAATGATAAGTTTTTTTTTATATTCTATAAAAATAACTGCTCAAAGTGTGAGTCACTGAGATAGCTCATCATTTCCAGACAGTTATATGAATGTTGGTCATCAAAGGAGACTGTACAAGTGAGTAACATGAAAACATGCAGCAGGTCAACAATGCAAAGTACCCAACAGATCCAAGGTGACAGGAAAGCACATCAGAGGTCAACAGGCTGATCCCCCAGAAAAAGGGAAGAAAATAAAGAAGAAAAATAAGACCAGCAACCGATCAGAGTTGACCTTCAGGAGGGAGACAGAATCATCAGGGAAGAAAACAGCTAAGGAAATACAAGAAAGGGGGGGAGAAAACGATACAAAAACAGAATATGGGCAGTAAAAATTTTTTATTTTATTATTATTTTTTTTTAGAACACTTAATCTCCCCTACAGCCCACATGCCTTCTACCTTTTCCTTACTGTCTCCTCACCTTCACCAACATTGACGGTGTAGGGGCTCTTTGAGATCTGGCCCCCAGCAAATGTTATGTAAATTGTGTGCTGGCCCTCCTGGGTGGGTTTGTAGGTGCACCGGTAACTGCTGTTGCCTTTGTCCTCAATTTGGCACTCCACTGTGTCCTTCTTGCCACTGGGGTCAAGAATGACCACCTCAACTTCTCCCATTCCAGCACCTGAACATTAAAGTGCAAAAATTTATCTTCTGTGAAAATGTCCCTTCTTTAAAGTATGTAATGCAACAAACCCAAACTGACTTTTCAGTACCCTTTAACCCAAATCTGAAATTACCTCAAGTGCCAAATTAACTTTTATGTAATTACCAGCAGTGTATACATCAAAGTAGGTGCTTTTGTTGGCAATGTTGCCCACAGCCTCAAGACCTGGCCCCTGGGCAGTAACCTTACTGGAGTCACCCTGAGCCATCCCTACCTCCACCTCAAATGGGCTCTTTAAAATATGCAGGCCTGCAAACAGCACTGTTACCTACAAGACAAAAGGTCAAAGGCTGAGACTGTAACAAAGAGATCATTCCATAATAAGTGGGTACTAGGTAGTGACTGCATTATGATTATATTTAGATCTGACCCAATTACCTTATGCAGCCCGGTAACTTTAGGAACATAAACCACTGAGTAAGTGCGATTCTTGTCATTGTTGGGAGTGACTTTAGCTTCCTCACGATGACCTGCTGGATCTTCCACATAAACCAACACTTCTCCTTGGCCTGCGCTGATCGTCTCAACAGTGAACAGAGCTTTTTTCATCACCACATTACCAGTGGGCTCAATGCCTAGACAAAGAAAAAGAGTTCTATGAACCACCTTTGGATCTCTCCTGAATCACTGAGCTTTATACTGAGAAAATGACATTTGAAAAATAGTGTACCTGGGCCATAGGCACGAGCCTTTTTGGGGTTGAGTTTGGGGCGCAGTGGGGCACCAGGCTTCAGCTTCGCCTTAGGGAACTGTGACAGGTATGTCATAACTGAGTGCTCATCCACATTGGGATCAACGATTTCCTCTGGAGTGATGACCTGATTTAGAGAGAAATAAGTGAGAAAAGTAGGTGATTCATTACTGGGGGTGGAGGGGCCTTGGGTGGAAACATCCAAACAAACCTAAACAAAACCATCTATAGAATTAGTCATAACAGAGACTGTCACCTTGGAAACAGGCACCTTAGAGACCACATGACAGTCTGTGGCATTAGTTGGCAGGAACAAGGCACGCGACAACAGGAAGCAACCAGCCATGATTGTAACTGGTGGCACGCAATGCACCAGACGTGGTTTAAAAAAAAAACTGCCTATTTCAAAATGTTATTTGACAGTTTCATATCAGTAGTAGCAAAGATCTGTCTACCCATCCTCAACCTTTTACCAAGGAACTGCATTAAGACCGTTGTAGGAAGCGGTTAAATTATATATTTAAAAAATCTAAAAATACTGAAAATATTTTTTATATCCGAAATTAACATTGCTTGGCCAAGTCATGTGCCCCATGCCCACCGATGTTAGCCTAAACTTTATAATGTAAAGATTAAAAAAGTAAAATCATAGGATAATTAAAAATAATAATAATAAAATTAAGTTTTCATACTCTCCCCCCCCCCCCCTCTGTATGGAATGTACCTATGAAAAGTATCCATTTATTGCATTTTTTTTTTACTACATTTTGCTTTCAAATTACAAGATTAATTCAGTGAATCATTTTAGTCCTAGTATTAAAAGAGAATTTATCTCAGACAATGGAGAAATTAGTCACCTGAGGAACACCGAGCCATTCGTCAGCTTGCTGCATTGCCTCGCGGGCATTGTCCACAGGCTTTGTTTGATCCCAAGAGTCCCAGTCCGGACACAGACCTGAAGAGTTACAAACATTTTTTTCCCCCCATATATACTTACTCCATCATAGAGTGATTTTATCTAAGCATCTAAAAAAAATTAAAATGTCACACCATTATTTAACCGAGGTGTCTGAACCTAGACAGTTTTTAATTCTTCCAAACTTACCTGGGGCACAACTGTCCACCAATGCTCCCAGAGCTTTGCCTGACTGCCAGTCACGGCTGAAGTTGGTTATTGGCAGCTCAGGCAACTTGTTCTGGATCCAGCCCAGGAGCCTCTGCTTTGGAGTTTTCTGCTTGGCATCGTCCGTGTCCTCTTCCTCGTCCCACATGGGCATGGAGATGGAGTAGTGCAGAATGAGGGTCCATATCAACCCAAGGATGAGCTTCAGGTTTCCATCCACAATGGCTTTACTGTCTGGTTGAACAGGTGAGAAAAATCAAGAAGCAATTGCTTAAACCAACCAACAAAATACTTTAAATGGTTTTTTTTTTTTTTTTAATTTTTAAGTGTAAAAATAAGAATATTAACCTAGAACTTAGATTTTACAGCTGTATGCCATTTTTTCTCATGCCCTTATCCGCAGATGACTTTTGTTTAATTATATAGTATGTATTGTAGCAATGACTGAAATAGTCATTTCAAAAAAGCCTTTAAAGAAAGGACATCTAAGCCACCTGCCCATCATTCCTTAATGGAAGGCAAAAGACCATGCAATAAGAGATGCAAATTTTTGGCATGACACTACCCATAGATTGTCATGGGAAAAATTATATTTATCTCTATAGGAAACCTTGTTGGAGACCAACAGCCAAGGGATTGCAACTTTAGCCACCAGCAAGGTCAGCAACCATACCAACAGAGAAGCAAAACTTGTTACCCTTCTCCACCCAGTTTTAAAATAAATACACAAAGATCTAAACCCAGCAAAGTCTGGCCATGACACCCATTAGTCATGCTTAGCACTCACACTTCTCTATTTCTTTGAAGCAAATTAAGCACACGCCCATCCAAACAGTAACAATGTTCCCTAGGTTCAAAAAATAATGAAACATTACAAGCAAAACAACTCCTATCTACTTCTGACAGATATGTATAGACTAAGCTTCTTAGATAGCATGAGTGATTAGCAGATTTTAAGAACAGCCATACTATTATTAGGTATGATTAGGTGGAGGTCATGTTTCATATGAAGCATGCTGGCTTGAGACACCTTAAATTTCTATGGATAATAAGCTTAGCACAATTATGCTCTCCATCCCAAACAGAATATCTGAGACTCAGACCAATTTATCATTGTGAAATTTAGTTGCGCAGCTCTATGCAAGCTCATTCATGTGTGCCCTAGTGGAGGGCTCTGAAGAGCCACATTCTGAAGCTGCCTTTAATCAGTAAATGGTGTTTCATGCCAGACTGCTTTCCCTACAGCCAACAGTATTGTAACCAAGCTGAGCCAAGAGCAGCCTCAACCCATTAGCACATAGGAAAAACATGTAGACAAAACAGCCCAAAATAGAAATCCAAATGCACTGTATATTTTAATATCTCATTGCATTTCATCCAGCTCATGACCCTTACACCGCTTATCCAACAGTCCCATTGCCATGTTAAACAATACATTTGCAATTATTTCTCTTCTCCAGAGTGTGGTCTAAAACCACAATAACTTCTGAGAGGTTTGCTGGAATTCAGGTTGGTTTCTGGCATATTAAACTAAACTATTGAAGAATCTCGGATCCAATTTTTTCCACGGGTGAAAAAACAATGTAGGGTCCCAAAAAAAGAAGCTTCATAGCTCCATTATGCTCAGAGTCCCAGGGGCTAGTGGTTTATAAAAAAAATAAAGGACCATTTCTGGTTTAACATTTTCAAAAAGTAGGAACAGTGCACTTAAGAAGCAGAAATGTGGACCGCAACACTTCATACATGCCATAGTCATGCTCCAATGACTGACACGGACAACTCATGGCACTGTGCATTAGTGACAAAGTTATACGGAGATAGGCAAACGGTATGTATGCACGTGTGGGGAGAGAGAGAAAGCGTGAAAGAATTGGTGTTAAACAGGTCACAACGTGTTTGAGAGACACTTGATCAGAGGCACTTCTATGATGAGCTGTTGAGTACAGAGGGTGTGGCCACCCCCACACCCAGCGGTTATTACTCATGTAAAAGCACATCAAGAAATGTAATCAAGCTACTCCATAAAAATCACTGAGATTACAGCACATTACCTTGTATTATTAATCCATTTATTTTTGGAGTCAATTTACCAACTAGCATATTTGTGAGAGGAAACAAGAGGACCTGATGAAAATCTAGGCAGACTTGTGGAGAACCACCAAAACTTTACACAGACAGTAACCAAAGATCAGATTTGTAATCAAAAACCTGAAATGCTACCCGCAATGCCATTACTAATCAAACCAGCTTGGGCCATATCTCTGCCTTATACATCAAAATAACAGACAGGCCCTATTTCAATCAAAACAAAACTAAAAATATAGGTGTGATCTTGGCATTAATTTAGGAACCACTGCAGTCTTAGCAAAGATTAATAAGGTACACATAGAAACCCTTCATCTACTCATTTTTTTCACACTAATCAACTACATATTCTTTTGAAGAATACTGGGAGGACTAGTGACACACCATGGACTAGCAAACAAAACATGACAGGAATCTGAATCAACCTCTCCATTACACTCATGCCTTTTTTGGACATGATCAGGGCTAGCCATGACTTTCCCAAACTAGGCATCTTCTTGCCAAGAAAACAAGTTGGGTACATGCAAGAACGGATGGACAGACAACCCAGGGAGATACTGTATTTGTGAATGTTATGTTAAGTAGCTAGGGCATATAAACAAGTTATTTCGGAAGGCAAAGTTATCAGTTTTGGATATGAGCACAGATATTCCAGACCACACATTCCCATGACTCACCCTCCCACTGGGCTTAATAAACAGTGCCTGACATCAGAACTAAACTCTGACCCCACTTGCAGACCTCTGACGCACCATGAGACTGCATCCACCCTTTAAAAAAAAAATCTACTAATCCTGTAGAAATGACTCATTAGCCAAAATCACTTAAACAGAGGGACAGGGCAAAACCCAACCAGGTCTATACGAACTTTCAGAATCACTGGAATTCAAATGTAAACGTAGTGACCGTAACAGCCACAGCATGGCAGCAGGGGGATGGTTTCCATGTAGGAAATTGCATGCATTCCAGTGGGTCTTATCAAGTCTTGACCTGAAATCTGGACAAACCCTGACATGGATATATAACGATTCAGTAAGAGCAGACTCTGACCTTAAGGGGTACATGTTCCCATCAGGCCCCAGCTCAGGTGATGGAGGGAGCCCCCTATGTTCACCCTCGTTTAATACCATGTTAGTATACATGTCAGATAGCCAAGACTCAAAAACCTCAAAAGAACTGTTTCAGCAACAAGTGGTTCAGCAACACTGATGCGTACTATATTGCCACATCTAGGAAAGCTTTTCTGAAACACACCACATGCAACATATATTATTCAGAGCATGTACTTTGTTAGCAAACTTCCCTGTTCTTTCATTTCTACTGCTTCCAAGTGTCCCTCCCTCTTCATCAGCCTGCCTCCATCCCTCCCCTCTCTTTTGGAAATGTTCCCCCTGGTTTTTTTAGCCTTAAAAGGGCAGAAGCAAACTTGATCCTGGCAGGCCACCCATTTCTCTGCACAGCGGTTTCTGATTACAAGGAGGGAGGGAACAGAGGGAGGAGGGAAAAAGAAAGGGAACAGCAGAGGCAAAAAGTCTTGAACAGAGCAAACTGCTGCGTTCAGACTTTTTTAAAACCCCATATTGACAGAGCTAGATTGTCATTTGGCTCCTCTTTTTCTGTGGCTAACTTTTCCATGCCACGCTCCATCACACTATCCACACACAACCATATTTCTTTTTCTCTACTACACACACATACATCCATCCAACCACGTGATGCATGATTTGCATTACCTGCAGAATTTCAGAGTTTGTGTTTTGTTATTTTGCACAATATGTTTACAATGTTTTTTTAATATATTTTTTTTACACTAAGTCCTAAGCATCAGCTAACAGAATCCAGAGATGACCCGAGTTGACTCAGCAGTTCATTTACTCAGCAGTGTCAAGGTATGATTTTAAGCTTTAGCCATTTTGGGTCTGATGCACAACACTTTCAAGTGCCTAGTCAGGACATGACAACATACCATAAAGCCCAAGGGTACACTAATCATTCCACTGCATCTCAAGTCCATATGGATGCAGTAGTCCACATCTCCTACAAAAGCAATATGCAAGCATGTATAAATTTGACAATTACTTTTCTATTTCAGACATTTCGTCCATTAAGAAACACCTTCATTCTGGCACAAACTTTCATTCCCCATTCTTAACTTGTACCTTTTCCCTCACTGACCTTCCACATAACCCTCCCCAACAACTGTATAAAGAGAAGGAAAATTACAGGCTCAGTCCGGAGACTTTGCAAAAGCATACCATCCCACTATCTTAAGCAGTGCCAGAGCAAATTATCTTATCTGCTGAGATGGACCACTTAAAAAAAAAAAAAAAAAAAAAAAAATCCCAGCGGATAGAGGAAGACCACAATCAAGTGTCCTTTTGTTAGTTTTAAAGCCACCTCATATCCTGTCCTGGTGTGCTCACATATCTCCACTGAAACTGAGATTTGAAGATCCACATTCTTTGTAGAGCTTTTCAGAAAAAACAAGAAGCACGCCATGGTCTTCATGTGGTTTATGCAGCTGCTGTCTTGGTGAATCAGTGTCCCTAAAGAAAAACCTTTATATAAAGTTTTACCTAAAAATTGCCACTGCTGCATTTGAGTCAGCGTTGAAGATATTCGTGCGAAATCTCTCTTGAACAAAGAATTAAAATGACTACTTCAAAAACAGTCTACAGTTTCAGAATCAATCTTTGGAGCACAGAGGAAATTTCTTGGGGATCATGCTACAAGGTTTTCCCCCCTGTGGTTAGTACTGGGTGCCATGTACTTGCATAGAAACACATGTGATTCTTATTTGCATGATAACACTATTACCACTACACACCAGTACCATTTTGCTGCATTACTCCAACTTGCTTATACCACCCTTCCTTTTCACAACTGCATTAGTTCCCCATTGTGAATGAGCAGGAAATCCTGGCATTAGCAAGGGGCCTCCAAGAGATTCCATAGGGTGCACCCAATAGGCATTAGGCATCATGGGAGGAGCACGGAGATTAAACAATTTTGTACAAATGACTTTGAAACATCCCTTAGTAGAATAGTAGAAAATCATTTGTACACAAGCATATCTATGATTTATATTGATAAACAAATGCAAAAATGGTCACTATGGATTTAATAGAAGTCAAAATGCTATTGACTTTTACAAAGAATAATAATAATAATTCATAATTATTAAGTCTACTACAACAACAACTCTATAAATTGGGAGAAAGGACTCGGTCCTAGAAAGGCAAACTACAGTTACATCAACACTGAGGCAAAGATTTTTCCCATTTTTATAACAAATTAAATTTGTGCCAAAAAGAGCTTTTTTTCATTGCATATTTTAAACACCATAGTTTGCCCAAAACAGAGAGAATTTGAACCTGGTCACGGTCACATTACCCGATATTTCAGTCATAACTCAAACTTAACATAACTGTAGATGTACCGCAATACCATTAGCTCTCTTGGAATCTTGGTAACGCTTCAAGCATTATTCAAGGCTTCAGATCTCTGTACCCAAAATGCACATATACAATGCCTTAAACAATGTTGATTCTTTCTTCTTGTCCATTTACCCTTCTTTATATTATGTGCTAGTATGTTATTTTTAACATTTAGAAGTAAATTCACAATAAATTAACTTCTAAACTTTAACTCTTAACTTTAAATCAATTTAATTATTAAGACGAGTTGTTTCAGAAACCGTTAACATCGACTACATATCTACTTCTGGTTAGAGCTAGGCATGCCTGTCCTGACTTTTATGTACTAGGACAGAAGGATGAAGATTGAGCAATATAATATCAAAACATCACATCATACAGAACCACACCCAAGATGTCTGTCTTCACCCCCTTCTAGTATCTGACCTCCCATCCATAGTGCAGCTATAAAAGCAACTGCAAATCAAACCCATCACGGCAGGAGGAACACACCCACCTCCACTTTATGTACATCTCCAAAGCCTCCATTAGCAAGGTTTTCCTTAAAGAATACAAATAGGAAGAAGCCAATCACTTGGACTTTATTGGAGCGATAACCCAAAAATAATCATTCTTTGAATTAAAGTTCAGGTTCTGGATACATTTGAATACATGTTTAGACTGCATATCAAATGATATATAACCAAACCACTTTACCTCACATTTTAAGTCAATATTGGTGGAATCAAGCCAGTATTGAGCCAATTAAAAATAACTATCCCCAATTGCAATTCTTACTGTGATAAGTACAAGCAGATGGAAAAAATGTTGCACTGCATCACCTGAGGCTTTAGTGCCCTAATTCTTTGTACTCCCTGACTCCCTTGGCTTGCAACACATCAATAAATATGCTACATACATGCCTTCAGGGGTTCTTGAGAAATACTGCGTTGCAGAGACATATCCTTTCAGACGCCTTTCTCAACGAGAAGAAGCATGTAGACCACAAACATGTCACATACTGATCATACAAGAATTCTCCATCAATGGACATGTGTCTACAGAACTCTCAGTTACCCAGGAGGTGGTATAGGACTGTACATTTCAGTCCTGGCTCTGGGGTAATTTAATATTTAGTCTGCTCAGACACACCTATTTCAACCTTGTTAATCAGTTGATGAGATGAATAGTGCATTCTGAGAACAAAAAGGTCTACAATGTTAAAATAACATTACCATGATTGAGAAAGTATCTTAATATTTAGTGTGAGATGGTGTGTGTGTGAACATGAGTTGTGGATTTAAGAGGCAACTGGTCAATCTCCTATCCTCCATACCTTTAAATTCTTTGCATATTCAAGTCCAAATTAAGCCTTTAGTTTTATTTTAGTACTGTATGCTAAACATGTTTTGCAAGGGGAAATGTGCATTGTTCACTAGGTGAAAAATCCTTAAAAGTTACTTCCTTATAACTGGGAAAAATAACTATTTAGGAGTTTATTAGCATGCTCTAATTACACACTGACCAATTTAGTCTGGGGGTGTGTACCCAAGACATTACTTAAAATATCCTTCCATTTGCCAAGATATTAGGGAGAATGAGGAGACTTGGTCAATATTATGAAAATGACTGTAGAGGTAGGCCATATACGGTTAATTGTTTTTCATTGTAGATCTTTAAGGCTTGACCGACAACACACCCATACTATGCACAAAAGCAAATTGTGTTGACCCAGCTTTACTTGGATTAAACATGGTCTGTATATATAAAAATTGCCCTGAAGCTGTACGGATCACTTTGTGATGATGCCAACACGTTTGCTAACAAAATTTCGTTCCACACCCTGCTCACTAGAGTCCACAAACCCTTCTTGTTGCGCATAAAGACTTGCCAAGATCCGGTTTGTTAAACCCAGCGTGGACTTTCGGCGTTTAGTTGTGAAAAAAACAGCCGGTCAATAATACAGAAAGCGAACTTTCAGCCAAGACGGTTTACTCATCTTTATTCGGAATTCTCATTTCCCAAAGCAGGGAATAAAGAGAAAATGTGTTTGTTTCAACTTTAATTGAGATTTGAGGATCAAACAGTATTCCTACACATAGTGGGAGATTCCAGCTAGGCCCACTAGCTTTAGCGACAATACCCACTTTCCAGTTATCCTGTGGCCTAGACTGTTTGGTGCTTTAAGCATCGGTTATTTAAAAAAAAGATTTTAAAATAGAATATACCACCGAAGATATTTTTATTCCTAACTGTGGAAGTGCATCGATACAAACAAGTTGTTTATAGGCAAAACTATTCAAAAACACGGTGCTGTGGAAACTCTCCGACTTCGGGATTCAGTTTAGGGGGAAAAAAACTTTTGGAAAGTTAGCGGTCAAGGCAGAAAGGAAACGAATTGTAACGGAGAGCAGTGTAAAGGGAAAAGCGCATACCTATGGACACGAGCTTAATATTCTCCCTGTCGAGAAACTCCAGCGCCACTGACACGTTCTCAAGCTGCATCTGCCTGAAGGTGGGCCGCTGGTTGTACTTGCGGAACATCTTCTTCTGGCTGAGCACCTCGAGTAGCCCGATTAGGCGCAGACCATCGCTCAGGTCCGTTTGCAGGTTTGCGATGCGCTTGTTCACGCACTTCAGATGCTCGTTGCACCAGCGGGTGAACGTGTTCTGCTGAATCTTCTTCCATGGCGCGTCCTCGGCCAGGTCCTTCTCCGTGGCGGGCATGTCGGCGTCCTTGTCCGGTGCGAGAGAGGCGTTGGATGAGGCTGAGGCAGCGCTCGACTGGTGCAGGCGTGGGTGTTGACTCATTCTTATGCACTCCGCTCGGCCTCGATACGGATTCTTTTGGGTGGAGTCTTGGGGAGAGCGTTATGCTCTTGTATTAAGTTCTTTTAACTGTAAGAGAACAGAAGTTAAGAAATAAGCATAAAAATGGGTGTGTAGTAAAATGCTATAATGTAAAATGTAACTTTCTCATGGTTTTATTGTTGTTATATTTTTGTATCTGTTTACATCCGTGACAATGAGTGAACTGGACCGCTGATTTTAACTAAGAACACCGGTGCGTGGATTTAGAAAGTCGTGATCCTCTTGTTTAAAGAGATTATACGATTAAAGGGAACGCTGTGTGGGTGTAGGGTGTGTTTAGGATTTACTGTGGCGAGCCAAGTCCCAATACTGTTATGTAATTTAAATGGCAAACTGACTTCATTTATTTACACGATTGCAATTAACAAACATTAAACAAAAATGTTCCCATCTTCTACCCAGAACATGATAGTAATGTAAAATATGGTAAATCTGACAATACACTCCAAACGGAAAGATAAACAGTAGTTTTTTTTCAACATAAATCTAACGACCTCGACATATGAGACTTTCTGATCAAATAGTGTCTCTGAAAACTACGCAAATTACGTCAAAGCACAAAAATAATAATGAATGATGAATTATGGAAGACTTCGGGTAAAGAATGAAACTCAGAGTCAAGGGTATTTGTTTTATTTCCAAGTAGGAAGACATTTATGATGCACTATAAATCAGACACGAACCGCTTTGTAAAACAATGTATAGCCTACTAACTAAGAACAACATAAAAATTCTTGCGGTTCCAATAGAGAATCAGTATACAATACAGTGCACCTATAGGAGAATTCCAAATTATGTTGAGTTTCATACTATACATATATACACACACAGTATATACGTATGTGTGTGTGTGTGAGAGAGAGAATCACTTCAACATGAAAAATGTAGCCTCTTCTGACGATCACATGATAGCATCATTAATGGTGCGACTACTGACATCTTTAGAGGAACCATAATACTACACATTGCTACCAAAATTCAATTCAAGGTTTAAATAAGGGCATAGATAACTTGGCTGACTATATATAAAATCATCCACAGTTTTATCCTATTTGTACCAGTTAATGTGGTCAATAAAGTAGACTTCTGAATTAACGGAGTAAACGTGGCCATGTTAAGTATAAAGGTGTTATATATAAATAGTAAGTATATAAAAAATTCATTTAGGCCCCCCACAAAAAAAATTCTACTCTAGGAGAATCTAAAGAATGCTTCCCGTCTAAATACTGATGCCCCTTGACCTCTCACGCCCCCCCCCCCCCCAAAATCTTAACATTAAACAGATTTGCTCTTCTCTTTTACTCTTCGTTAATATCTGCAGATTTTAGCCCCCCCCCTCTCTCCAACATAATAACGCGCATAATAATAAATAAAAATAAAAGAAGGTAAATAAATATTAAGCATTACTAAATGACATAAATTGTAGCACATAGCTATTTCAGTAAGTCAACACTAGGTATTTAATAAATATATGACCGTTTTACCAGGTAACGTTTTACCTGCGCTTGATTTAAATGCTTTTAAAGTGTAACTCAGAAGTCTGCTTCGAAGTCCTGCTACTTTATCATGCAAATTTCAATTGGTACTATGGCGCCATCTAAAGGACTTAGATCTAATAGTATCGACATGAAGTATTACATTTCGTACAATAAGTAAAAACATTTCAGTATTTTTTAATGTAAAAAATCTATATACATTTTGATCTACTTCAGATGGTATTTTGATGGGCACATACTTTAGTTTGCAAACACTAACATGCATAATCTTCCAATATGAAAATGCAAATCAGATAAATTACTTCTTAACCTTCCTTACTGACTAATTCACAGGTGATTTTAATAACTGTATAAAAAGCAAGACCTCATATTTTAATCGTGTACAAAACCAACCGGATGCATGCAACAGAAGTGCCATGCACGCACCTTGGCCACATAGCGTGCAGTATTCGCGCATGCGCACCATCACTCTTCGAAAGCGCCCTGTGGTTGACCAACAAAGTAACGAAGATGTAAACCACAGAGCGCGCTATCGTCGGCAGGCGAATGAAAAACTCTGATTACACCACTGGAAAATTACTGGTGTTTTTTTTTTTTTTTTACTTTACTTACAGCATGTGCAAGATGTCTCATTGCAAGAAATTAACTATACAGTAGATTATGCATATTTATACATACATATTTATTTATATGTCTTGAAATAAATGTGTTTATACCAAGTAGGTTAAAGCATAAACTCACTAGGTTATTTTAGAATACATTTTCAAACATTTATTTTTACAAAATGATATAATTAAGAAACATATAGGCATCATACTACACTAGAACGTAAAATATTTAAGGGCATCTAAAATATTAAACTGTGTTAAACGCATGTTCTCCAGGACCACGCGATGAGCAAGCAAGTCTGTTTCCAGGGACTAGATCAAGAGTAGTGCTCTTGATCATAGGTCTGCTCAGGTGAGTTTCCCAGTGTACACTGCGCTGTGAGCGGAGGGGGGCGCACGCCACCGTCAAAGTTACAAAGTAATGTACAGGCGAGAAAGCAGGCCGCCGTTTTCCATAGTTTCCCTTATTTGGTGAGGAGAGCTTAATTAGGTTACGACATGTTTAAACCCCTGTAGAGAGCCGCAGGGTTTTGTGTTTGTCGACGCATCAGCTAAAGCACAGGAAATATGCATGAGGAGAGAGAGAGTGTTAAAGGAATGGGAGGGGATACAGAACTGAGTAAAGAAGAGCACGAGATCTACAGCGACGATCATCCAGCCTTGTTCAGACACGCCTTATCTTCATGTGGGCCCCGCATTTGATTATATGCCTTTTTAATAATCAGATGTAAATAACTACTATGTTCAGCAGATGTGCAACGTACAACATGAGGTTTCAGTTAAGCATTTTATTACATCCTATCACAAACCGAAATCACAAATACTCGGACAGAAATCACAGTACTGAGACCAATTCTGGTTTTATATCTAATTCAGAAAGCAGCAACAAATGATGATGCAGACAAATCTCAGTAACTCCTCAAAGTACTCGGAGCATCAGAGGTCAACCTATAACACATATAACACTCTTCTATATGTTACCACTAATATTTGCCATATTTCACTGGGGAACATATAATAGGCTAACCTACAAGCAAAGGTTAATATCAGTGCAAGCATTTACATTTGCATTGTAAATGTTTCAGGCAACAGCTCTCAAAACATTATAACTGTGCACTTCATGTTGCATACAAGTTTGTGTTGCACAACCTCTTGACTGTGATATGAAAAACGAAAACTTTCTGACTTACTTGTTCGCGTTTTTTCCCAACGGCCGTAAGATGGTACCTTCTGTATGCTTGACGCCGTTACGCGGAGAAAAAAAAACGGCACTATCTCAGTGTCCCTCCCTGCCGGACTGAAGTCTCCCTCAAGGGAAAACGCGAGCTCGGTGAACTCCAGAAAGAACGCGAGTGACAGCCTCTCGTTCTTTTCTAACTCCTTTTCTCCTCTCCTAACACAAGGACCTTAATTGGTAAAGTATCAAAGAGGTGGAGGATAAGGAGGAGGACAACCCTTCTCTATCTAAACGCACTCTGTGAAAAGAGCTGACGTTATACGGCAAGATGCGACCGCGCCTTCGGATTTTAAAGGTATGATGTCACCCTGGTTGCGCGCGCCCGTATCCGCTCCGCGTGTGTGTGCGCACGCTGTACTGTTCACTCTCAGGTCGAAGAACTATCATGAGTAGAAGCATTCCCAAAGTCTAATCGGCTGTATCCCAGTTTAATCACATACTCCCGTACAGTAAACCGCTTCAGGTTAGTTACTACAGGTGGAGGACTTCTCCGTAATTGACTGGCTCCAGTAGTATGTCATATTCTCACTCGTTTATTGCAGTTGTTTTATTATATGGACTGCACTCTGTGTCTGTGCACAGCTTTCGAGTAACTCACTTTAATCTATGGCCTAGTTGGTTTTTACCTCGACAGGATCAGTAGTGTAGGCTATTCACAGGTTCGTCTGACCCCAAACATGACCCAAATGTGTCCTGCAATCCGCAGCACTGATTAGTTCATTGTGTTAGAACAGTGTGTGTGCGCGCGCGTGTTTATTTATTTATTTTTAACTTGTAACTGAGAGTGAAAGTGTGAAAGAATTCGTAATTAAAATGCTATAATTAACCTGATCGAAAATAACTTTAGATCATCTTAAAAATGTAATTCTCGTATGATTATCATTAATAACCATTATTCTGCTTCACTTATAACATTACTAATGTATAAAGGTAATCCATAGTTTAATAGACATTCACATCCTTTTTCTAAATAGGATAGGTGTGCTGCACAACCTGGATTATCCAGAGCAGTAAAGACCAACACTCTCTAGTGCCCTCAGCAGATGTAGCTATAAAATAGAACCTGCTAAGAATGGACTATTCTATCTTTTCATTCTTGACTCACTTTGTTTTTTTACTGCCTTACTAACAAGAACATGCCAAAGCCTTGCAATCATGCAAGTAACAATACGTTTATTAAAGTATTTCCCTGAGATGAAAGTGAAAATATTTTGTGGTCCCTGACTTTGTCCATCTACTATGGATTACACTAAACTCTGGAACCAGCAGAAGTATCCCCCACCCCAATAGTAGTTATAATATGTAATCACCATGACAGAAAGATTTGATAAAAACATGTTGAGTCATACACTATTTAATATGATAAACATGGTTAGGGTTGAAGAATGGCTAGGCACAACCCCTTTCTTGGAATAATACAGAATTTCACATTTATCCATTTGCTGCAGTAGTTGTGGAGAGAAAGGAAATGTAATATTTACTCCTTTTGAAGATATCAAGCTAGAATACACCATTGCCAAGCATTTTTTTTTTTAAAATACTTGCAACATTGTCCTTTCTGCTTCACAGAACCACCCAGTGGAACCATAATCTTTTTCCTCTTAGATAATAAAAAATATCATGGCAATGGGTTTTAGTTTTAGTTTTTAGGCAAGGGATTTTATTAATACATGATGTATATGTGTCCGGGCTTCAAACATAACCAGAATTTGAACAGAAGCATGGGGAAAAGATGTGGATGTAGATTATGTGATACACTGCAGAACAGATACAGAAGGTAATAAAGACAGATGAATGCATGCTCATGTTATCATGGTGACACTAAGAAACATTTTAAACATAGGGCTAAATAATATTATTCAAGATTTGTACATATACATTAAAACTATTGATATTAATACTAGTTAGGTTTTGGGCTCTCTTGTGCCACCGGACCAGCACTGACCCCACAAAGCACTGTGGGGTGCAGGATGGGGGCTCTGGATCGCTGGGTGTGCACCACAGGCAGCATTGACTGTTTTTGGTTATTTGTGCTGCATTGGCTTTTCTGTTGGATTGGACCAGACAATCCTGTCACAAGTTTGCTGGTATATAATTGTTGATTAATGTTATTCAGTTCACCTAATGGTGGTGTTAATATTATGGCAGATCGATGTATGTTATAAGCCAAATCTTTAAGTTGCTCAATATAATTTTCACTTTGGAAAATACCTTTTTTAAGGTTATTATTACAATTATAAAAAAAAGTAAATAACTCTAAGGAACAGTCGACTCTAAGTCTATCAAATAGATATTAACAGTCATTAAGTAGTAATTTTCTTTAAATTTTTATTTGTTGATCCATATATCCCAAAACAAACCCAAAACAGTATTTTCATGCAGTGATAGCTTGGAACATATATAAGCTTATAAATTTGAGAAAACACTTTTTATGATATTTCATGAGGGTTTCATTGTTCAGTTTTACAGATGTGTACAGCTGTAGTTAAAATAGTGTGCTGGACAGAGCTATCATACATTGGGGGGTTCCTTATATAATCTCTGCAAACACACCACTCTTTCCTCAAGGTCTTTGCCAGTTTGTACAGATCAAGATAAGACAGGCATGACAAAATTTCTGATTTGTTAGAAGAGACCAAAGGAGAAGGAAAACTTAAAACAATAAAAAGAGAGCAAATGAGGACAGAACCAACCACTGCCAAACTAATGCCTGACAAGGTGGCAACAAGCTGTCTGTCCAAATACACAGCTAAAAACACAGATGCAGTTTCAGAGAACCCATAAAATTAGAGCAAAGCCAGCTGTTCTAACAGAGAAGAGGGAATACGATGATACATGATTACCCCTCCAGTCAAAATGAGGCTTTAGAGAAAGTTTTCAGAATTGTGTACAATATAAATGAAAGCTTGCTTTTGTTTGAGAGGGGGAAAAAAGATCTATTGGAACACTTTCTAAGGTTAAATGAAATATAACAGTGTAAGTAAATGTTCATTTAGGTTGGGCCAAAAATAATAGAAATTGTACAAAATATTATTATGCACTGTATTGTATTCACATACTGAATGATCTTTAATTTTAGAAAGTGTATTTTTCAAATATTACTGAATTGTTGCAACGTGTATAGGAATCAAGGTATTCCCACAACTTTAAGCTCTATTTTATGCCCAAGGTGTGCACAGATGTGTATGTCATCTTTACTGGGTACTTATTTAGACTAATAAAATATTAAGGTGTGTTTATGACCAGTAAAAACAGATCATTGATGAAAAACAACTGTGAAAAGGATGAGGAAAAATAAACAAGAAAGAGCTTGCTTTTATGCAACCGGATAAATATGCCTTTCCTCACATGGCAGATCTTTATCTAAGCTTATCAAAATAAGACAAATCACATCCTCTGTCTGGGGCATTTACATACTAGAGTAGATATTTTTTGCTAATGTTCTCAACCTGCCCATATAAACACATAATATTTATGTAGTGTAAAAATAGAAAAGTAAAAATAAAAATGAGAAAATAGGAAAGAATAGCCTTTAGCATCCCTGTTATGGGAGGAAAGATAATACAGGAAACCTTGTTGAAACTGATACGTGACCAACTTGTGAATGAAATAATTAATAGCTAAATCATCATACACCTTAAAATGCATTTGGCCCAGTTCAGGAAATAATCTATTTAAAAAATCTATATCAAAATTAACAAAGAACTAAACATAATTCCACTTCTAACCACTTCCTGCAAATCGGAGGGCAAAATGAGATTTTGCTTGACAAAATCATTCAGTGTCAGAAACCATATAAACAAAACAACACATTATTAAACTGTACTAAACTACACAGTTTGGCCTAAGTGGTTGCTGGTTGCTGTTACGCATTTTTCTAACGCGGTTAATGTTACTCGTTAGTTGCCTGAGCTAATTAGTTTTAGTGCAAACTAAGGAAAAGGGTTGGGCACATTAGTTGATACGCACTGATTGGCCAAAAAAAGTTGCCAGGAAGGAAAGTGGTTAACCAGCAAATCATTAAAGAAATGTGGTTTGAAAAAATCACTAATGGAGATAATGGAGATCATAGCTTTGTTTAGTAGTGAAAGTAAGAGCATTTTTCCACACATGCAATGTGATGGGAACTGACAGGTTTGCCACATGTACACCTTTTCAAGCAGTTGCACAGATGCTAGATGCTAGGACTAAAGCATTGTGTTGGCCATAAGAAAACCATGAAGCAATGGGAAAATTGACCCAATTCCAGAGTTATTTGAGCTACAGGGTTAAAAGGAAAGTGGTGTACCCATCGTGCACAGTTGCCACTATACAAGCCTCAGGGGTTGCTTTAGTTGGTCATGTCTAAGCTCACCAACATTATGTGGCAATGAAATGAAGTCAGCTGATGACCTCAATGTACTGAGTCAAACAACGTTTTTCTTCCCTGATGGCACGGGCATATTCCATAGTCTCAAATTGAGAAAGGTTGGTTCTGGAAGCATGGGAAATAATTTGCACACATGAAGTGGTCAAAAAATTGCACACTGTAGTCCAAGACAGTTGAAGTAAATCTTAGCAAGTACAACATTGTTTTGGAACAGGCAGTATATTACATTATCAAATGACTAAATAACAAACAGAGCAAATTCTTCATATCATACTCATGCTCATAGTTTCTCCCTTTGGGGTTTTAGCCAGATTTAGGGCAACCAGAAAAACACATGAGGTGGTTTGTCTTTAGAAGAGGTGTTGAATGTGACTCACCATTGGGATGTGCTGTTTTAACAGGAAGCCCTGGTGACAAATAAAGCACATTTTTCCAAGTAACACCAATACTGGATGGCAGAACAGGAAGCATTATTGGCCATTGTCAGACCACAGTGTTGAAACTCAAATATGAGTCAAGGGTCCAACTTTAGTGAAACCACAATTCTGCAACAAAACAAAGTGACATAAAGCAGAAAAAAAAATCAGAAATTTCAAAAACACATTCAATTTAACAAGACTAAAAACATGTTTGACTTTAGTGTCTCTCATATAGTGCTAGCTGACATCATATATCTTGCACACTTGGTGCTGCCTGCTGGGCATGATGACAGTTTGGGGGAAAAATTCTGAGCTCTCAATTTATAATGAAAACCTGTTCTTTTTTCCATTTGGACTCAGCCTTTATACCTGTCAGCAGGATAAGTACAGCAGGACTGGACAGTTAAGAAAGGAAGGCTCACAGTTTAAGAGGCATAACTGAATTGAATAACTGTGTATACATTTTAAAAATTCTTTTATTTCTGAAATCAGCTGATATAAATAATCATACATACACAACACGGCATTGTGTTCGAGGGTTCATTCAAGTCAAACCGGGACTGGTTGATGAAATTTCTCACGAGTGAAGGTGTAAATCTGATGGACATTTACAGAAGACTTCAGGCACAGTATTGTGATTAGACTCTTAGCTGCAGTGATTCTGCACAATCAGATTCACAGTCAGAATCAACTGAATGCCCCTCGTATATTCAACAAGAGAAATACTTCAACACAGAAATACTAAGTTTCCCTAGTGTCTGGGCAGAGAATGAACAGTTCAGTGTCAAAAGTGATTTTTTTAATTCTCTAAATATGTATAAATATTTTCGAATGAAATTGGCTGTCAGTGTGTTTTAAGACTTTGACTGCCTCTATAATTATGTGTGTTAACTTCATATCATGAAGATGTAAGGATGGACTTGACTGTACCTTCTCCAACACATAAAACCAACCAAGATCTTTTCAAACTATTGCTCATAATTCATCACATCAGGCACTGTAACATGAAAGATGAATTTCACATATGTGAGCTGACAAACACACATGATTGAGAAAGCAACAAGCATATGCCATGCCATCAACTCAGACAGCTCCTGCCCAGTTATTGTTTGTTTGGCTCCCATCCAGGGATGACTGTAGCATATTTGGGATTCAAACCTACAACTGCATGACGCAACCAACCAAAAGTTCTCACAAGGTCAAAACTGTCAGTTCCTATCCTTGTACAGACATTTGGTCCCCTCTGTCACACACACACACACACACACACACACACACACACACACACACACACACACACACACACACACACACACATATACACACACACACAAACACTTGTTAACATTGTTTTAAACACATCTCATAAATGCCCCGAGGAATTAAGCAAGTATGTACCATCTGTTGCATTGTAAGTGGATATTATAGCATGAGTCAGAGTCTGAGATTCTGATGTGTAAGATCTGACTGATCCTGCCCAGTTATAGGACGTTGCAGGAACTCAGTGATTAAGAAAACTAAGCACACACTTGGAGTCAGTGCTGGACATGTACACCTTTTCAAGCAGTTGCACAGATGCTAGAAAGGTTGTAATTTAGCACAGACTTTAAGGTTTAATGTAAGTGCTTAAATATGTGAAAATAACTCAGAGAGAGAGTCTATATACAGTATCTTTTGTTCAAAGGTGGAGAGTAACGAATTACATTTACTTGCGTTTCTGTAATTGAGTAGTTTTGTTGTGTACTTATACTTTTTAAAGTAGTTTTTAAAATCTGTAATTTACTTTTACCTAAGTATGTTTTGTTAGAAGTATTGTACTTCGCTACATTTTAAATCATATTTGTTACTGAGTAAAAATAAATAAATAAAATAATAATAATAATAATAATTATAATCATAATAATAATAATTGTCACGGCTTGCGCCCAAATCTATTATTGCTCCTCGCTCACTCTAAAGCTCACTAGCTAGACCTCCCCTTCTGCAGGTGTGCGAAGAGGTGGGGCCGCGAAAATAGGCACGGCTTGTAAGTAATGGATCTCTGGTAATGGATCCCGGGCTTCTCCCCGCGCTATAAAACATAGCTACTGGACTACTAGCAACTGGAATTCCATGCACACGGGGCAATGGAATGGATTTCAAAGGGGGGAGAGAAATGTGCCTTTGATTTCCGCAGCATGGACAGCTGCCACCAGTGGCACTGCCCACCATACCTGCACGTGCACATCTTTCCTTCCTTTTTTCCCCTCCTCCCTCCTTTAACCCTTTCCTTTCCCCATTTTGCCTTAATAAAATTACTCTTTTTGAAGACCTGTGTCTGTGCTTTATTGAGCTGTCTGTGCACCTGTTGCATAATGCAAGGAAGGAAAAAAATTGCATCCCGGAAACCACGGCACTAATTGTTTGATGGGTATGGAAAACAAACGCGCTAAACTCACAAGAACGATGAAGACTGACAAAACAGACGCCCTAACCCAACTGAGATACCTAACATACTGTATCATAGATTATGTCAAATCACAAGAGTATATTTTATCTAAACATGACTCACTGTCATAAACTTGTAAATTGCCATGTAAATTCTTCTTTACACAGATTGAAACAGAAATATTTTTCATCTTGTTAGCTTTGCCCAGCACCAACAAATCCATTAAACGTGATGTCTAGTTTATTTTTATTTGCAGTGCTTGTGTCAATTGATAAATGAATACAACTAGAATAGGTAATATTTTTATTGTTTAGCACATCTCCAGGGTTGAGGGTTCGATTCCCACTCTGTGTGCTTGGACATGCTCTCCCTGTCCTTGGGGGATTTTTCCACTTACTCCAGTTTCCTCCCACAGATGAGGGAAATACATGCAGATTAGTTTAACCTGATTAGGCATAGTGTGTGAATGGATGAGTGTGTGTGCACACCCTGCAATGCATTGGCAACCTACTTCATCCCTGAAGTCTAGGATAGGATCCTGCCTTCCTACAATATCCTTCATGGTTATAATAATTCATTGGTCAGTCTGTATAATAACCCACTGGACAGTTCTTAACCAAATTTCAGTCATTTTAAATCTGCTTAGTTGTTTTCTTTGATTAATGCAGGTTAATACTTAAAATCTTCTGACACAGGCCACTTTATTTTGGGCAGTATAATTACCCGAATTCCACCCAAAAAGAAACAATAAAATATATTTAGAAAAGAGCGCATTTCCCATGTATGGAATGCCTATCCATTGCAGGGTACAGTACCATACACAGACAGTAATACGCTCATTCACACAAAAGGCTAATTTAGTGTAGCCAATCTGTCTATCTGCATGTTTTTGTGCATTGGGAGGAAACAAGTGAGCCTGGAAGGATAAATCCTGTGCAAATGCAGGGAGAAAGCAAATCTTTTCTGTTAGCTTTTTTTTTTTTTTTCAATTACTGCATAATTTCACAATGTTACTCTTATTTGTAAAGGTGCTTGTTGGTTCATTAGCACAGAGAATAAAAAAGATATTAAAATTGATGCTAACTATCAATTCACTGCTACTAGCTAGACTACAGTTTTAATATCTTATATTTTAGACCGCAGTAGCGACCTGGCTGATGATGTCTTAACGTTGGCCCAGGTACTCAGTTTGTGAAAATGCAATAAAATTGAGCTACCATTCTTTTATAGTTACTTTACATGAATGCGGCTGCAATCCGTGTGCTATATTAAGAAGACTGTGGTTACATTTACCAGACATGATTCTCTCCAAACACAGTGGAGAACATGTGCACCCTCGTACTCCACAAATCTACGCCCATTTCAGCAGAGCAGCGGAGGCCTTAGCTCTGTATCAAACGGAGCTCAGCAACACTAATTACATCTGACTGAAAGGAAGTTTTCAGAAGGGGCCATTCAGACAAAGCAGGGTTTTATGAGACGTTGACATGTTCCACACCTGATAAGTCACTGATTATTTTATTTGCTTTGGTTTGTTAGGTCTATGCTTCAGTATTTGTCCTCGAGTGTTCAGCTGCTCACTCGCAGCGTTTGTGGGGGTGCTATCTGGAAGAAGGATTTTTGCCTTTGTTTTGCTCTTTAGGCTGGAATCTTTCAGTAGTGAACAACTAGCTTACATGCTAGCTTACATTTCTAGCTAACATATAAATAGTAAACATGTATTTGACTTGACTATTCAGTCAAAGACATTGTGTAAGAGTGTCATTTTTATTCCAGCTGAATCACTGAAAGAAGGCGCTGCGATGGGTGTGGTAGGACATGGTCGTTCCTGTTATTATCAATTTAGTCAAGTCTTAGACTGAGTGTCTGCTTAAAGTCTATATGTATCCATCCTATCTGGCTTAGCTGATTCATTATACCTTTAAAAGGTAAGCCTACCGTACTACTCAGAACTGAACGAGAGCCAAAGAACCCCACTGCTGCTACTGGGCAATTTTGCTCACCAAATTGCCGGAAAGCTCTTTCTCTCGCTCTTTCTGTTTCTGTTTCTCTTTCTCTGTTCCTTCTAGCAGCCACAGACAGACAAAGTCTATAATCAAAGGAGGTGTCTCTGTCCCTGATAAAGTCTTTTCAACATTGTTGTGGAGGCTTAGCGATGAAGGACAAACACACTTAGGACACCGCACAGTTATACTTGCATGGATTGAGAATTGGACACACACAAATAGACACATACACATGCACTCACTCACACACTTGCCCTTTCCCTCTCTACAAACACAACCATTTATGGTAGGCTCACTCTCTATCTCATTCTTTCGCCCGAAGAGCAAAGGAGAGAGAGAGAGAGAGAGAGAGAGAGAGTGGAGGGATCACTGATTTTAGTGCACTAAACAACTCTTCATCCAGAAAGATTCAGTGTACATAGATTGATTCAAGTGTTGTTGAATGGTAACTTGAGCACAAAAGAAGAAAGCTTACGACAGCAATGGAGTGAAAAACTCCAACCAACTAAATACAGCAGAGCAACAGAGCCTTATCACTTTGTGTTGTTGAATGTTCAGACTGAGTTTAATCAGAAGTTCCTACTGTACACACACGGTAACACATTGACCCACACGCGCACACACACACACACACACACACACACACACACACACACACACACACACACACACACACACACACACATACACGCCCACAACTCTGTGCAGAAAAATACAGAGAACTTTCAGATATATACAGTATGAGCAAAACACCACATGGGATCTTGTTCGTCTTTGTTTTGCCCCATAATTGTTGGTTGCAATTACATTCCTTTAATTGTGTTTCAGAAGCGCTTTGTGCACTAAATACTGTGTGCTCATGCAAACTCAAAGACTCCTAAACACTATGCTGTAGGCATTTTTAAACCACCAAAATGCCTTTTTGCCTTGTGACTGGTGGGAATCTTCAAGGCCATTAGTTTAATTGATTATTTTGTACCTTTAAAATTAATTCGACCCTTCAAACTAAAGTTTAATGTAGCTTCACTTTCCTAGTGGGAGGTTGCATAATCCACTTAACGTATTTGTTCGTCTGGATCTAATTCTTTTAATGGGTTCAAGGAGTACATTTATTGATTACGTAAAAATCTCATACATTTAAAGGGTCATTAATTGTGTTGTAATATAATTTTCTAATAAATGCTACATGTGCTGTATGCTGTGTCAGCATTTTGTGTTTCCTGTCTTGCAGACAATCTAAAAACACAAGCCCATTACAGATGTCAATAACAGAGAAGACCATTAGGTGCATTATCTTACCATCCAAATAACAAATCTCAGATTTGCAATTAGAGACAAGCCTGCTGCCATAGAGGGCAATAAAGGACACTGAGCCAAGAGATTCACTTGGTGAAATGTGGAATATCTTAAAAAAAACTTATTATTTTATTTATTGTTATTTATTATTATTATATAATTATATATCCATTATCCATACCACTTGTCCTTTGTATGGAGTTTTGGATTGGAGGGGACTTGAACCTATCCCAGGGAACCTAGGGCATAGGGTACACCCTAGATGAGGTGCCAAACCATCAGAGGACACAAGTACACACAGGCACAGATGGACAGACACACATACAGACAGACATGCACACTATAAGTGGAACTATAAGAGGAAAAGCCAATCAGCCTAAACTGCATGTCTTTGGACTGTGGGAGGAAACTAGATTACCCTAAGGAAACCCATCAAGTATGGCAATGTAAACTCCATGCAGACTGGACGTTAAATTTAAACACTTAACCCTGGAGGTTAGAGTGAACAATGCCAACTACAAAGCTATCATGCCACCACACTATCATGCTACATTTCATCAAAAATATAAAAATATGTTAACATCCAACAGATCACTATTATCACTGTTTACTATATGCTATTTCCATGCCACAAATATTCTGTATACCACAAAAGATTACCCTGTTTTTGGTAGGGCCACTGTTATATCTGACACTACTTGTCCCTTGTGGAATGCAAAAAGTACCTTGTTTATCCTGTCCAATTTTTTTTTATCCTACATATGGCAAAAATGTCTGGTCAGTGCAACTGTTGTCTTCTTATTATACCGCCATAATGTCCTGACAAAGAGTTTGAAACTCAAATACATAAAGTGGTGGTAAAAGAGCTGAAGTAATTAGATCCACTCTATAACTGAGTGTCATCAGCAGACTGGAGCCTTAGCCTCCCATCAGAGATGCTCACATCAATGTTCACATCGTCCCAGACTCAGACACTCTGCGGCTCCACTCTCCCTTGTGCATCTAACATCGGCACCCAACCATAACACCATCTGTATATAAGCCTCCGGCCAGAGAAGGCCAGCACAATAACATTGGCTTCGGCTAAACAAGCAAACAGCGGTCTGCAAATGAAGGCAGGCACCTTAGAGCTCAAAATTATTGAGAAATATCTTGTTAGTTGAACATAACAACACATATTTATAACAAAAAGAGCCAATAAATCTCAGTTAATAAAACTATGAAGTTACTTTCTATCACAGGGGGATTGAGAAACCAAGAAACAGAGCGAGAGAGAGAGAGAGAGAGAGAGAGAGAGAGAGAGAGAGAGAGTGATCCAGTATTTTTTTCCTTATTTGGGAGGAGGAATGTGGAGGGGTTGATAGCAGTGCAGCTATGAATGACTGATCCCTTGCTGTATAAGAACTGTATTTTACTCCATTAAAAGAAAACATGTAGAAGCACACACACTGAGGAATGTGACAAATATGTACCCGTGCCCCATATGTATAACAAAAAAGCTCCACATCTCTTCAGACCTCATAGTAGAAATAAAAAGGCAAAGTAATTTTGATAAACACCAAAGAGAAAGTGAAAGGTCTGATAATGTTGTGTTTGGATGTTGTAAGTGCAAAAACCTGTAACTGTAAATTATTAATAATATAATCATTGTTGTCCTTTGAAATGATCCAATTGCATTAGACCAGGTAATGGCACCTGCCTCTGGCATGCATCAGTGAAAAACAGATGTTTAACTCAGAATACATCAACTTGTATGACAGCGCATCCCACCACAGCTTGTTTATCAGGTGTACCACGTGCACACCTCAGCACAGACGATCCACATACTCAAGCCTGCAGGCGGAATCAGCGGATAGGTGTATGTGCGTACTAGTCTAGAATATTTGTCATCCAAGATTGTAATTTTTATTACAAAGTAAATCTACTACAGTGACCTCTTGAAGTATTGCATCCACATGATGCAGGCCATTGCATTATATCAGAGCCTTTAGTTGGCTCAACCTTTGTTTGTTACAGCAGTAGAAACAAGAGTCAGATTAGTTGAAATTGTCTAAGAGGGGATTAAGTGAGAATCAAATAAATTGTGGAACATGAATGCAGACAGACATGTTTGAAGATCTTCTCTGTGATTCAATACAGATACCCCCCCCCCCACCCCCCGGGGGATATGTGAAGAAAAGACAGACCGCAGGGTCAGCTCAGATACAGCACCCTTGGAGCAGGGTTAAGGATCTTGCTCAAGGGCTCAACAGTCGCAGCTTGGTGGTGAATCCTCGACCTTCCGATCAGTAACTACCCCCTTTTTTCCCTATTTGTCCCTTCGATGATTATTAGGCAATTGTTTTGAAAGCAATGCCATCTTTTTTTCATCAGAACTCAGAACTTTACCCCCCTTCACACACACACACACACACACACACACACACACACACACACACACACACACACACACACACACACACACACACACACACACACACACACAAAGTATGTGGTGCATATCAACATATGTGCTTGTAAGTGAACCTGAATGACATCATATGATCTCATGTCTGAGGCAGTCAAGCTCTGAAGTACAAACTTGTGCTGACAAGCTGCCCCTCCTCACATCTCACATCATCACACACACAGAGAAAGAGGGAGGGCAAACAAAAAGGAAGTGATTTTTAAAACCTTCTTAGCAATGGTTTGTAGGAATTTTCTTGAATATTATGTGTCATCTGCTCAAGTTCTACATATACCATGTTTCTGTTTACAAAACTGGCACAGATTACCATGGTCACGGGTTCATTTCCTGTTGTTTTTCCAGATTAAGGTTTTGCGTAGTCTTTGATTCTTTTCGGGAAGAAATAACCAGTCGGAGGTCGGGAGAAAGAATGTTTGTTCCTTGTTTTATATATTTCCATAGCAATATGAAAAAGTAGCTTATATTTAAGCAAAATTTAATGGTGATTTAATGTCACCATGTTTGTTGTGATCTCAACAAGAACAAATAAGGCTCACAAACAAAAAAGGAATTTGTTGCTTTTGAACAGATTTTTCTTGGCTTTCATCAATTCATTAGCAACCAATTTATCCACATTAAAGATTGATTGAATCCAGAGCCTAACCCAGTAGCCCTGAGAGCAAGCTTGGGAATACACTCTGAATGTGCGGTCCATCCCATTTCTATAAATTTTTGCTGTACACAGTTAATGCATAGGTCTCTCCCCAGCTAAGGTGTGAAGACATAAATAGAATTGGAGAATTGCTTCCTGAGTGATGCAATGTGTCTGGTTGAGAGTGCTTCATGGTTTAACCTATTTTTATGCTTTATCCTCTTACTCTCATTTTTCTTTTCTTTTCTTTCCTCTTATCATGAACCTATGCTTATCAGCTGACCTCTATGTGACCTTTACCTCCCCGTATTCATATCTGGAATTGATTTAAAACTACTCTCTGAGAGCGAATATCCTCTCCTTAGTACACACACAGAATTATCAGAGAAAGTGCAGTATTCATGCATGCTAAGAGTTTTTTAGTAGAAGTGTGCATTGCACTCTCAGGCCAATGTGCAAATGGGTGGGGTGCAATTTGTGGTTCACAAACAGAGCTAAAACTGTCACCATGTCGAAAGATTATCACAATAATGTTGCATATAACATTTGCCTATCTAATTACAAGTCAATCATGACCACAAGTGAAACTTTCAAACCATGCTTCATAGGGCGGCACCTTATTTTCTGGCCACAAGACAAAATGAGTTGCAAGGGTGAGCATTTCACAAAAGGCAAGGGACTGTGCATCACATAATTAGGAAACTACAGAATCTTGATACTGAATATAAAATACTCCTTGAAGTAGCTTTTTAATTATTTTAATACAAAAAAAGGAATACAAATTAATCTCATTACAGTCCCACAAACTGTTTAAGCCTTATGCTAGCCTATATGACAAATATGTGGTCCCAAACTTACCGACAGTATTATAAAATGACACGATTCATGTTTGAGTGAGCTGAGGTATAAAACATGTATGGAAGACTGAGCTAATGCTAACCTGAGTACAGCCCCATCTAAGGCAAGGAATATTTGTTTGCCCCACTTAGGCCAGGAATGCAGCAGCAGGAGGCAAGATGAATAGTTTGTATTGCTTAAAGAGCTTTGGTCATATACTGTAGCTCGAGTAAAGTTTGATTCATTACAGAGCCTTGCATAAGTATTTGCTCTTTTAAACATTTGTTTGAATTATTGTGAAAATGAAACTATTTGTAAAAAAAATAATAATAATTAAAACTATTTTAGTATCTGGATATAACACCCAAATAAGTGGAAAATGGTTAAAGCAAGTACATTATAAATCTGGGTCAGTGGATTATATGAACTAAGTTTTCTATCTATCTATCTATCTATCTATCTATCTATCTATCTATCTATTTATGTATTTATATGTTGTGTTAGATTCCATTGACTACACAATGAGATTAGATTTGTACTATCAAAGATGGGTCGGAGGGGATGTTTGTACAGTCACGTCATATCTGCATTGACCAAGAACAAATGTTAGTGATACCAAAGATTCCAATTGCCACCCCAACATTTGTTCTTCATTATCCAGAGTTCAGACATGTGAGGTCATTCCTCTTGTAGAAAATTAAGAGTGGAGAGGGGATTTTTGGCAGTTGTAGTCCATTGTTGAAACGATGGGGACATCATTTGGTAGGAAAAGGAAACTCCAGTTTGAGAATAACAGAATTTGTTGGCTTTTGTCGCCCTCGTGTGTTTGTTTAGTGTAATAGCGGTTAATATGGCTCGGAGGAAAATACAAGTCAAACCCCGACTTGGGCTTAAATTTCTCTTTAATGAAGACTTGATTGAAATTTACAGAAGACTTTAAACACAGTACATTAATAAATGGACATACATTCACCAACACCATATGCACATTAAATAAACTCGGCTGGGAGTTATTGTAACATCTTCCATAGAGTCCTGACCTCGCTCCAAGCCATTTCTTTATGTTGATTCAATTAAAGGATTTCCTGTGAGGCCAGCGTTTCAGAGATGAAGCAGACAGTCCGATTATGGCTCTGGCATACTGAGTATAACTTTCTACCTTGATGGTAGCCAGGCACTAGTGAAACTATTGGAATTAGAACTGGGATTATTGTAGTAGGTTTCTCTATATTGTTAGGTGGAGAAATATAGGTAGTTCCGAAATTCTGCAAAAAATTATTTTAGGCATGGATAGTTTTGCTTTTTAAACTAAGATATAAGACTCGGCAACAGTTAAACCGAAGATCTCTTGTTATTCATTCATTAGCATTATATCTTAACCGTGCACAATCACTCCGTATTTTATTGCTGTTTTTGCATCTATGTCATGCTTCTAAAATTAAGACTCGATAGAACTGTTACAAGTATTTCTGAAATTGATTCCATCATGTACAGCTATAAAGAAATATAAAATCGACAGACTGTTCGAAAAAATTACATTGAGTGCCATCTGGTGGTGAAATCCTGAACTACAGATGGTCCTCTTAATTCAAAATACAATTAAGATGGTCCTCTTAATTCAAACTTAATTCAAACTTGGTCCTCTTAATTCAATCTTAATTCAAACCTAGTATTACGCGTTAAGTTTGAATTAAGAGGACCATCTTAATTCAAACCTAGTATTACGCGTTAAGTTTGAATTAAGAGGTCCTCTTAATTCAAACTTAACGCGTAATACTAGGTTATTGTGTCGTATTAGCCCGGATATGTGCAGGGTTTTTTTTTTTTTTTAGATATATATGTAATTTCAAAATAAGGGTTTGGGCTTTTATTCGAGTCCAAATGAATTTCGGGGTAAAATGCAATACATGCAATATGTCCCCTTACTTTGGAATTCAGAGTAAAACGTTATTACGCAGTTCCAACAGCAGATGGCGAGAGTAAAACACTTTGGAGCAGTCAAGTGTAATTGAGAAACGCGAGTTGTTTTTATCATAAAATGCATTTTAAAAAAAAGCATAAGAGTACTTCAACCAATGAATGATAATACAGTATTTGTAACTATTTACAGTATTTAGTATTTGTACTAGCATGTAATAAGCACGTCATACATTTAATAGCCTACAGTGAGGTTACACACCAGGCAGGGTTGATTGTTGATGTCCCCCAAGCCATTACAATGAATGGCATAACCATGGATGTTGGCTGTCCTCTGCAAAAGCCAGAGCAGCTGATTAAATCATCATAGCTTTTTGTTTTTTCATACCTGAAACAATAGCTATACACAGTAGCATTTTTAAATAGAGAGAATAACATGTTATGGCTAGTAATATTTTGTTTAAGCTAAATTCCAGAGCTATAACAGCTGCTCACGAGGCAGAAGAACCTGAGAGGGTTATAAACCTCTTGCTTTCACTGCAGATACAGCTCCATTTTAGATGCCATTTTCACAACACCATCTTTCCTTTTAGAATCAATGCAAAAGTAATTATTAAAACTAGGCTTTTTTAATGACATTAACAAATGTATCTTTTCATCTGATTAACTGAAACAGGTTGTAATGAAATACAGTATAAGGATTTTTGAAGGATATTGTATGCACTATATATTCATGAAACACCTGAAAAAGAAAATGAGAGGATGAAGTCATGATATGGCAATGGTGTAGAGAGAGAGAGAGAGAGAGAGAGAGACCGTTTTAGTAGAGCTGTGCTTTAAAACAGCTTTAATTTATGAGCTTTAATAAACAAGCCTTAACTCATACTGGTCTTATTGGCATATAAATAAATCACTGTCGTATGTAAAGGGTGTTTCATCACCGATTCTAATATCATGCCCTAAGGTCTGCTTTCCTGCAGTATTTTACTATATTCGTTCTGCTATCACTCATCCGATTTCTGTGTGTAGTTTTGAATGGAAACAGAAGTAACATGTTAAATTTATTCATCTGCGTTATCCAGTCGCAGGGGCCTGGAGCCTATCCCAGGAGACTTAGGACATGAGGCAGGTTGCTGAAAAGGAGTTTGATTTTCTATAGTTTTGTTTTTGGAACCATATTTGATGAACACCTTTAAGAATTGGATTAAGTTATATAATATGGTGTATGATGTTTAGCATTAATAACCAAGGATAAACCAATGTAGAAAGAAGTTTAAAACGTCCACAATACTGAGAAAATTATTATTGAACTAATGCATTATTAAGAAGCTATTTGCAGAACACTTTAAACGATGACTATTATTACGATAACTATATTAACGATTATAACAAAAGTTAACAATGAAGTGCTATTTTCTCTTTCTCTCTGTATAATTCCCACACATTTCCCCCACTACATTTATGCAATTACACAAATTCACTCAAATATATTGAAAAGTTTAGACACTTTGCTCTGGACCATGGACTTCAATGTTGTGGACGACAGCTCCGCCTAGCGGATGTGACGTTTCCTTTACCATATGACGCAGCGGAAATACTAGCTACTTCCTTTCCGCCATTAGGTGAGTGCGTGGTAGGAGGCTCTTCAGTCTCGCTCTTGACAAATTTATCGAAAATATTGTTCGATTATAAGACTTAGTGGTGATTATTTATTTATAAAAGTAATGTTTTTTGTGTTTGTCTCAGGTTGCAGCCATGGGGCGCCGTCCAGCCCGTTGGTAAGTTTCTTTTATCTTCTGTTCTCTGTAAAAGCCGCGAGCTGAAAATGGCAGGAGCGCTAACCATGTGCGGCTCCCGGCCTGGCATTAGCGGCTAACTAGCTAGTAGCGGGCGCGCCTGTAAATGACTAGCGCAGAAATAATAGTGATGTGGATTTTTCGCTTGAATGTCCTTTATAAAAAGACAATAAATAATTTAAATAATGAGAAGCTAGTTGCTTGACAGTTACGGGAATATTACATGATTAGCAATAACGTTAGGTTGTGTATTTAATAGGTCTCCATCATCTGTTTGTCTGTATTCAAGACATGCTGCTTGTTAATATCCAGAGTCTTTTTAACAGTTGAACAATTTTTTTCCCGCTGATTTATTGTCTCTCTATTCCAGCTACAGATACTGCAAGAACAAGCCGTACCCCAAGTCCCGTTTCTGTCGGGGTGTACCTGGTGAGGACATTACTTTTCATTGGAAACTTATGATTTTTATTTGCAATAGATTATGGGGACACGCAGCCTGAAAGTTTTTCCCCCCTTCAACGGCAAACAGATTTATCACAATATACTAAAACAGAAAAAAGAACTGAATGCAGAGCCAGCTTAGCCGTGTTACTATGTTTGTTTGCTCTGTGTGTGTGTGTGAAATATAAGTAGCTAAGTAGAATCTTAAACATGACAGAATTAATAATAGACAGTAAACATTGTGGGTCACCTCTCCAAAAATATTTTGAATCAGCCCTGAGATGCTTCATCACCAAGTTATCTACCTGTAACTTTGCCTGGTGAGAGCTTAGTGGTTCACTTCTGGCAATTATACGTCTGGTATTTAACATTGAGTGCAAGAAACAAATTAGCCATTAAAAAAAGTCATTACTTTATGGATCACATTGATTTAGCATATTATTGAAGTGACCTGCAAATACGCAGTTCTTTAGGATGGAAAATAATACTGATGGCTAGAATGACTTATTTTACCTTAAGTATAGTAAATGCAAATGTAGTTGGATTTATATATTTTGCAAACAGTTTATTTACATGTGTAATTGTTATTGTTTCTTAACCCAGATCCCAAGATCAGGATCTTCGACTTGGGCAGGAAGAAGGCTAAGGTAGATGAGTTCCCCTTGTGTGGTCACATGGTATCTGATGAGTATGAGCAGCTGTCCTCTGAGGGTAAGTGAATGGGTAAAATTCAAATAATGTACCAATATGCACTCAATTTATTTGACAATGTAATTTTTTTCCCCTTTCCAAGCTTGTTGCTAATTGTCCACTGTATATCTGTCTGTGTAGCTCTTGAGGCTGCCCGTATCTGTGCCAACAAGTACATGGTGAAGACGTGTGGTAAGGATGGCTTCCACATCCGTGTGCGCCTGCACCCTTTCCATGTCATCCGCATCAACAAAATGTTATCCTGTGCTGGAGCTGATAGGTAAGTTTGGCCAGGCATAAAACTACAACTGCAGCTTATTAAGCCGACCAGCTTGGTTGTCTGTACTGCTCTGGTGTGCAAAAGCTGCAGACAGTAAATCTTTGGTTGTGTATGAGCCCAGCCTGTGAAGTGCTGAGTTCTTAAAGGGACCATTGAGACAAACATTTTACATGAAATGGAATTGTGTACTTCATTTTGTGTGTACAATCTTGGGTAAAAATTAGGTAAAATAAATTAGGTAAAAATAAATAAAATTAGGTTTTGTTTCTTCTCACCAGGCTCCAGACTGGAATGCGTGGTGCCTTTGGAAAGCCACAGGGTACAGTCGCCCGTGTGCACATTGGACAGGTCATCATGTCTGTGCGCACAAAGGCCCAGAACAAGGAACACGTCATTGAGGCTTTGAGGAGAGCCAAGTTCAAGTTCCCTGGCCGTCAGAAGGTACATCTCTCATCATGGAATTGATACTATTGATGTTTGATATTGTTTGATATTGATGTTTTATTAAGAAACTGAAACGTTTTTATGGTTTGTACAGATTTTCTTTGGCTTGTGATGGCAGGTGCTGGGATTTTATAGCAACTCTTGGGACAGACATTTTAGTGATGAATGTCATTAGCTCAGCTTTGATTCTTCTCTTACTATTTTATTTTTCATCTTTAGATCCACATCTCCAAGAAGTATGGCTTCACCAAGTTTAATACAGCTGATTTTGATGACCTGCTGCAGGAGAAGCGTGTGATCCCTGATGGCTGCAGTGTGAAATATGTCCCCAGCCACGGGCCCCTGAACCGCTGGAAGGCACTGCATGCCATTTAAGCACTTCAATGGGATTGAGTGCTCAGTTATCTGAAGTTAATAAAGTCAAACGGTGTTTTGATTATGAAGTGGTGGTTTCAGTCTTTTTATTCTTCTAATTTGTGTTGAACGCAATTAGTTTTTTATATTTTTCTAGTTCAAAATCCTACACTGGTCTCATCAGTGAGTATTTTAAAATTATAGTAGAGGTTAATCAAGGATGCTGTACTTAATTTTTTTTTTAACTAGGTTATGTTGCCCATCTTGGGGAAACTGGCTGTTAAAACCTGTATTTTTCCCCCCCTCATTGCTTTGATAGTCTGAAGTACACTGTGTGTGGAGAGCCCCCACCCCTGTTCCCTTTAGAGTAAAAAAAAAAAAAACTGTACTATGTGGGATCCCAGATGGGTTGAAAAGAATACAATCTAGACCTTGGGAACAAATATAAATTAGGGCAAACCACCTTGAAAGAAATCTGTCCATCTTTTAATTAGAATACACACACTTAAATAATGCAATACTAAGGTCTAAACACAATACTTGCATTTAGACATGGCAGATATTGTGCAATAAATGTCAGTAGCTGATTGCCATGGCTTACTAGATGGCCAGTGGTACTTGATGGCATAACTGACACCCCAGTGTTCTTGACATCTGCAGGGGTGAAATTTTTGAGAAGGTTTAACAAGCATAATGAAATGCCAGGATACTTACTGTAAATTACCTTAAATATTAAGTACCACTGAATGCTAGATGAATTTCTCCTGAGAAAAAGTCAAGTCTTTTATTTCCTAATATCCTGCCTAGCCAAAAAAGTTTTTTTGACATGCATCAAGCAAAGATGTTATCTTGTTTCTTCAATTGGTCAGGTCTAGGCCATGTTCAGTTACAGGAATGTACTAAATGACCAGGTTAGCTCATCAAATGATTGTCTTGTTCCGAGTGTGGCCCGGCAAACATTTTCACACATGAATCGGCCTCACATTGCATGCTGTAATCAAAGCTTAAAGCAGTCAAATAAAATGTTAGTATTCACCATTTTTGGCCAGGCAGTGAACTATACCTTCTCTTGTGCTAACCCCAGGCCATAAGTGAGCATGGGGGTTAGATTAATTGAGATGTGTCGGGACCACTGAATGTGCCATGAACAAAAGATAAAACCTGAAAAATAAAAAAGTGGCAAAACATCTGATTCATTAGCAGCAACTTACCATAAATGTACATTTATCTAACCAGAACTAGGATTGTGTCCTATAAAATTCCATCACAACAGATTCAAATGTTTAGCTAAATAAAGTTGATGAACTCTTTTAATATTTACAATTTCCTTGATTCAATGAGCATGAAAATGGATCATGATCCATTGCCAAGAAACCCAGTACATTTTTGTGCAGCTTTGGCATAAATGAAATTTCAGTCTTAGTATCAGTGCATATGCTTATTGTCTCTCCAACTGACTGACTAAATAAGTTTACACTTTCAAGTGTCAGTGTCAGTTCAGTTGGAGTAGCAGGGGAAGACCGAGAGTTATTTGGAACAAGATTATGCTTCCTTTCTCACTCCCTGACTTGGTCTTCAGGTCCACCTCTATGGGATAGTGGTCACTCACACGTAAAGCCTGTAGGGAAATTGTACAAATCAAGGCAATTCAAAACTCTGCCTCAGTTTAACTGTCAAAAACTGATCCACAAACTTACCGTTTCCTCACTGATCTGGTATTCGTTGGGGAAATTAAAAGGCTGTGCTGATGATGGCACGATAGCTCTGCGTAAGGACTCTCCGTGCACGACTATCCTGTGCCATCAAAAATCAACACTTCATAAGACACCAAATTAACAAGAGAATTAGCTGGATTATATTATATTGTAAAACACAAACAGAATAAGGCTTACCTGTCATATGCACAGACGGTGGACGTTCTTACTGTAGTGTCCTGACCATCGTCTATCAGCCAAAGGAAAGTGTCAGAGTAGAGTCTTATCTTCTTCCTGTTTTTCTTGGCCACGTATCCACATGCTGCATTGAAGTCACCAAGAAAAAATATGTCCTATAATAATGTAGGTAATAAGGAGAAATGGGTTTTGAATGTTAAAAACCTTTTTAAAAAATGTTGTTTTAAGTGTTTTTGCCTGTTACAATTACAATTACAATTAAGTTACAATTGCATTGAATCTTACCTCTATCCCCCACCTTCGTCTAATATCCACAAAGACATCATAGAGTTCATCAATCTCTTTGGTGGCATTACTAGGAGAGGTGTGCATAGGGATCAATACAAACTCACCAATCACTGCAAAACATAATCACTCAATCACAATACAGACTTTTACAATAGCGTACACTGTAATAAACATGCAAAAATACATACATGGTATGGAGTAACTATTGCTTTATTAGAAATTTCGTGTTTATCAGTCATAAGGTGACAGATTTTTTATATAGATTATAATAATGTCGTCCTGTTTAATTTCACTGAGACCTGATTGCTGCAGTGTACACAGTACACTACACTAGTAGTACTCATATTTTTTTGTGGTTCAAACTACATCACAAAACAAATGCATGACCCAGGTCTCCAGACAACCTTTTAGAAAAAAGAATAGGGTGCCTATTTTTTTTCTATCCATTTAGAACACATTGTTTTATTGATTCCTAAAGCTGTACCAATAATCAGGTACATTCCTACTTTGCATATTTTCATGTTACTCTACCTGTTTTAGGTGCCCGGAAGCGCACTATAAATGGTTCCCTGGCAAAAGCATCCTCATCTCCTTTCTGTGTGTCTGGGTATTGATACTGGTCAAGTAGGCTGACTGAGTCAGTCCTGTAGACAGAAAAACAGAAAAGGACAAGTATTACACAAAGTACAAAAAGTACAAAAGCACACAACCTATACAGTATTCACTATGAGCATGATTTTGGATATGAACTTGTTCAAAATGAAATATCCTACCTGAATACGAAAACATATTGCTCTTGGTAGATTTGTGTCCTCCCGAGACGTCCACTGGACACATAGGTATACTTGTGTTTCCTTTCATAGCTAAAAAAAAAAAAAAAAAAAAAAGCGATTATTAATTGCTTTTGGTTATCACAGTTTATGTAAGCAGAAAACGGAACACATTCCATGTGTTTGAGAAAAAATGTAATTTGTTTCCCAAAAAATCGAAACTTTTGTGTTTATGATATACAGAATATAGAATAAAATACAGAATGAGTGCTGGGTTATCTAAATGACTGATGAGAATAGTTACTTATTGAGTCTATCAATCAGGCGTGGAATGGCTGTTTTCTTCTGGTCTCTGACTTCTTGAAGCAAACAAACATCACAGCGTGACACAATCTGCCCAAAAATCAAATCACAATGCCAATTTTAATCTAAACATATCAGATGGATTTTTTATCTTATAGCACTATATTCACACATTAAAAAACAAACAAACAGATAATGTATGTATAATCTACACAAGTACTGTAACATTACAGGATTAAATTACATAGCTTTCTTTAATTTATTGTTAATGGATTTTATCTTAATAAATACATTTATAGCAAGATTTTATAACATAAGCATTTACACTTTAAAATACTACCTGTAAAGTCCACCTTACCTGTGTTACTATGGATAAAATTAAGCTATCTTTTGCTTTTGAGTCTCCAAAACTCTGAACATTGAAGGCACAAATCTTGAATGCATGGCAGGCCAGTGGTCCAGAGAGGTAGACTAAGAAGAGCAGGGACTGAGGAAGAATCATAGTGGACCTAGACAGAGCGATAGACCAGAAGAGACAGAGTGAGAGAGATCCAGACTGTGTAACAGCTTCTTTTCATAAGCCAGCCGTCTCCTACATAAAAAGGGACTGGACTGACACACACACACACACACACACACACACACACACACACACACACACACACACACACACACAGATAAACTCAATCACCTCAAGGCAAATGGGACTTAGCTGATAAACACACACGCGCAAACATACTGATCAACAACCATCCAGAAATCTCACATACCACCCTGAAATTAGGTGTCTTAGTTAGCTAGTTTCAATTTGGTAATGTATGCCGTTAATTTCTGTTGTTTGTGTGTAGCACCCTGGTCCAGGAGGAACGCTGTTTCATTTCAATCTGTTGAAATGGCAATAAAACTCTACTTGACTACTTGACTTGAGTATATTCCTGGTATGCTATTGTCTCCCTTATTCTTTACATTTTAACCAGAAATCATGCTTGTGGTTACAGTGAAATGAGAACTAATCCTGAAAAAAAAAGAAGTAAAGTCAAATGATTAGACCACATCATGTAAAAACCTACAGTACATCTAGACAGTATCTGCACGGGTTTCTTTCAAGGTTCTCTGGTTTCCTTGTATTAACTGGCTGCACGAAAGCAAAATGATCATGTACAGTACACTTTTGTGAAAGTGCACCTTTATGAGAGCGCATGCCAGAAGGATAATCCAGGATCCATTAACAAGTGCAATAGCCATTTCTAATCACAACACATTTAAGCAATATAGCAGAAGTAAGAGTACACATGATATTACAGTAATTACCTGCAGCAACTGACAGCCATAAAGATTTTCAAAATTCTATAAACAAGAATTTAAGATGAGATTTGTATTGATCCAGAATGAAATTCTTGTCATCAATATGCTCACTGCAAGAAAAAGTAAAAAAAAAAAAAAAGTCTAAAATGATTACTAAATTAAATTGAATTGTTTAACATATTACATAATCAGGTGACATATTAAACTAAGTCAAGTCTGTTGTTAATGTAATATCTAGTAAATATGTTTTCGGACACAATATGGCCAGATTTGCTGTGAATGTTTGCCCTGCTAGTGATTAGCTGGATCACACTGAATTGTACATTCCAAGTAAACGTGCTTCTGATGAGATTGGCATCACTTCTACCTTTTCATTTTCAACTGTCAAACTTCCATATTTTAAACCAAAACCTAAATTGTATTCTTGTATCACTAAAGTATTGTTTGTCCTGTCCACTGATGATGCGTCTAACACTCGAGTAGAAAATGCATGGAACTAGGAGGTTAGACAGATAAGCAGGGTGACCGATACACACAGGAAAATGTCCCAGGGAAGATAGGCACTTCTGTATCCGCCCGACCATTCAAATAAATGGACTGGGGCCAACTGTTGTATAATGACGCTGTGCAAGATATCTAGTCTTTGGGTGTCCGACAGAGCTCATTCTCTCTTCAGAAATGGCTAATTATAAACATGGATTTGTTCAAAACTTTGCCAGGTTTTTGTCTCTCTTTGCTTCACAGCCTCACTCCACTCCACAAGCATATCTGCAAATACAGGAGACTACAGAAAGAGGAACATGATGGTAACAGTGACTACACATGCCTTGTGTCATGCTTTTCTTCTGTCTTTATAACAACAGGAAGCACATAATTGTTGGGGGTCACAGCATTTATGTTTCTATCTAGTGCAGTTTGTATGATATAGGGCAGGGCTTTATGCTCACCCTGTACTATATGCTCACGGAAAAAATTATCCATATCCCAGCTACAGCATGAACATAATGAGCAGTATAACTTCTCTTTTTCTGTCTGTTGTTTCTTCTTCTTTAAGATTTCAGTCAGAACAAAGAAGTATAGTGAATCAATATGAAGAATGTAGAACAATACCTGAGAGCTGAAGAAGTTTCAATAGTTTCGAGGAGTTGTGTGGAGACTTTTTTGGGGGGATTTCTTGAGAAGCGTGGATTTCTTTGAGCGTTATGTTCAGTGGAAGAGGACCCACCCTTTTTTTCAGGCTTCACACACAGAGGGAGGAGCGCGGCTTCTAAAATTGGCCACGGTTGCAGTTTCCAAACTTATGTAAACACAAACTCCATAGCTTCCCAATGGGAACAGCATTTATTTGGATCGGAAAAGTTGTCAATTAGGCGATTTGTTCAAATGCATTTTGCAGATAGTATGTTACCTCAACAGTCCACAGATTTCAGTATAGCTTTGTGTATATTAACATTCAGTCTATTAGGGAAATCTGTGGACTGTTGAGGTAACATACTATCTGCAAAATGTTCATGAAAAAATTGCTTAACTGACAACTTTTCATCAAAGTGTGTTTGTCCTCAGCTGATTATGGAGAAGACAGTGTGACCTACACACACTGATCTAAATACGTCACATTGCCAGCTACTGTATATAATCAGCTGAAGACAAACACACTGCTATCCGAAAATCAGATTGTGTACCATGTGGCATACCGTATATCCTGAATGCTGTTCTCCTCCTGTAATCCTTTTTACACTTAAAGAACAGCCACTATGATAATCCTCACTAGAAATCTAAATGCACGATGCTAAACACTGTGTGTGAAACTCTTTTACCTCAGACTTGAACACACACCGGGCTGGTAGATAAATGTTCTACAGATACAATGTAAAATACTTTGTTGAATAATGTAGTTTTACTCGGTTTATAGTTAATTATGTAAATCTTAAAGTGTACCTTTAAGAGTTAGTGACATGTGAATTACTCGTGAATTGTGAAATATGATGCCTCATGAACATTAAGAAATTTTGCACTGACAGGTAAAGAAAGTTTTGTTATGAAGAGCATGAACTTTGTCCCGACTTGTTACTCTCAAAGAAATGATTATTAAACTGTGATTGGCTTTAGGACACCTCGAATTCCATTCGCACTTCGTCAGAAGGTGAATAAGAGAAGTCTCCTGATAAGACTTTCATCCTGAAGAGTAGCAGGCCTGTTTCCTGACTGTGACTCTAGTCCTCCGCCAATGCTTCTTCTTCTTCTTCTTTTAAATTTTTTTTTTTTA
>JAAGKR010004154.1:2855-65018 GCA_011419295.1 Clarias macrocephalus
GCCGCACTGCTGGCGTGCCTGGACGTCCTTCAGACAAAATTGACCTGAGGATGTTTCCGGTTCACTCCTATTTATAACCTGCAGGTGCACCTTATTCGGTGACGTCATGCCTGGCACAGGTTATAAGCCGAAGGTATTCGGCGGGTTTGACATGCACAGGCTTCACAACCGGGCAACAAAGAGATGTTCCCATAGCGTTTTCACGCAGCATCTCGTTCCCGCTTTATCAGGGAACAGGGTTACAGCCAAGTAACCCGAGACGTTTCATTTCATTCTATCCAGACAGTTTTGTTGTGACATTGTGACAAAATCTGGACAGACATACAGACAGACAGACATACAGACAGAAAGTTTTCTGAGACGGGTTTTGGGTTCTGGATTTCGGATCCTGGATTGGTTTCGGGATCTGAAACGTAAAGATATCATTGAAAAAGCGTGTTCTTGCCAATGTACAGACAAAACCTTTCTTTTATTTATATAGATACAGTATAGTCTGAAGAAGAGATTGCAACATACTAGATAGGTATAGATATATACCTGTATAAATAGTGAATGTACTGAAGGTTTATTGTAGTACACAAAGTTTCTAGAGAAACAGGGTGGTTTGTGTGTTTACAAGGTGAAAGCAGTGAATATTTAACATGCTCGATGATATAACTTCAACTTTGAAAACTGCATTTTGGGGGGGTCCATATTGATTAGCCAAATATTGAACGAGTACTTGTTTAAATAAACTAGTGAGTAATATGTGCTGCAGTCTAGTGATCTGATTCCTACAAGTCCTGTTAAGGAAGCCAAACAATATTTTGGTCCATGAGTCCATGCCTCTCATCACACAAAACCACTGAAAGGTCAGCAGCCAATCAGTAGTGTGTAACCAAGCCTACACAGTGTGTACCTTCAATTTGAAATACAACTCATTCTTATTGAGAGCTAAAAGGCACCAGGATCACCAGAGAACCAGCAGCACTGATCAGAATAATGATTTCCGACTGCGCCGAGGACACCTAATCTATTTTCCAGGTATGAATCTCTTATTTATTGACCTAAATGAAAACACAGTCGGATTCTTTATAACCTGCACATTGACTGGATCTGATTTGTCTTCACTATTTCAGGACCTATTAAAATGTTCTGGCATGGTGCTGCCTGCCCAGGGATTTATATAACGTGTTCGCGGATTGCGATCGGTACACCAGACTGCAGAGGAATAAATCTGAATGCTGCTAGAGGAGCCGAGATCAGAGCTCGCGTTCCTCCTACGCACCGGATTAAATTACCTGCCATCACACAAACACACAAATCCATCATCTTTCAGTTCACCAATAGACTTGACTTTTATCTTCTGTCATGATGTCCTGCGACACAGATGACAATATAAAGTCCTAACATCTGACTGCTTTTTCAAAGTGCTGAGTGTGTGCTAAGAGTTTTGACACTATGGGAGGATAAAGCTGTCATCGCTTGCCCTGCAGGCCGTTATTAAAGCGCTTCCTGTTAGAACGTCTGCGAATATGAATCTCCTTATAAGCCCTTTCCTCAGGCTGTGCCGTTGTTAAGAAGGCCTGATTATTTTGAGAGCTGTCTCTGCCTCTGGGACAAGAGTGATTCTTTTCATGAAAACTTTGAACAGGATGAGTCAGAGCTGATAAACGGTTATGCTGAGGACCCAGAGAGGATGGCTCGCTTTGATGAATTGCCGTGGCACATTTCGAGGACTTCAACCGTTTTCAAACAAAAATCACTGAGTAACTTTGAGATTTTAAAAAAGCAAATCAAGTTTATTGAAGACAGACGTAGACTGACAAATCCGAACCAGCCGGTCTGACAGACAGTTAGACAGATGCCTCACAAAGTCCCCCCTTTACTTCCCTAATTCGATCATGGGTTTATGATTGGTTTGCCCTAGATGAGTGACAGCTCCCAATTTCAGATTTGTCCCTCATTGTCTTATCTTTGTTCCTCAATTATTCATGGGAGGGTTGGTTTCCTGGAAGTTTCCCCTACAAAGCCAAAACATTTTTGCACACCTGACCATTACACCCACACGTGATTGTTGAGCATCACGTTCCAGATTTACTCACCTTTTCTTCTTAAGCCTCGGAAGGCTTTTCTCTAAATTTTGGAGTATTGCTGTGTGGATTTGTGTTCATTCATTTACTGTGCAAGAACATTAGTGAGATCAGGCGCTGATCTCTAAGGGGTTCAGTCAGTATCAGGCACCTGAGTTCTTCGCACACCGTGTCTTCATGGAGCTGGATTTGTGCACAAGGATACTGAACAAAGTTTGAGCCTGTACTTAAGTCCTGCTATTTGTAGGAAGTGATTTGACAAAAATATTTTCAAATTATTAAAGACAGAAGTGTCTTTGATCTTTGCACATTAATTATATTTTTATATTGGCACCTGCCAACTGGTGGAATATACAGTATAGTACAGTATTAGGCAGCAAGTGAAGAATCAGTTCTCAAAGTTGATGTACTAGAAGCAGGAAAAATGGGCTCGCATAAGGATCTGAGAAACGTTAAGAAGGGCCAAAAAGCTGAGTAAGAGCATCTATGAAACTGCAGGTCTTCTAAGGTGTTTCTGGGTTGCAGAAGTCCATGGAGAGACAACCAGTGATATGGTCATGGAAAGTGTTGTGCAAGTTCACGCTTAAAAGGAGCTAGCTCAAAATTCAGTTAACGCATGAAAAATGATCTAGTTCATTGTTCACAAATTTGACTAAGGTCATAGCCCATAAAAAAATCTAGTTCAAGGACACTCCACCATACTGACTCTGAGCAGTAGAAAGCCTTTTTTCAGTAGACCCTCCTTCTACCCATCAATCCCCAGCCCACCTACACTGGACATAATTCAGTGTTTTAATTAAACAGAGAAAAACTGATTGTCATGTGATTCACTCCATCTCTGACTGGTTTGACTAAAGTGCTGGGAAACATACTTTTTCATCTTCATTTCAACAACTCATCTCTACCAGTACACCCCTTCCACCCAGAATAGTTGCCTGCCTGCTTATACACCTGAACCGATCTGTGCTTGGCGATAAAGGATGTGAAGTACCTCAGCTGTGAAGTTCCTCAGCTCATGGGGCCGTTTCAAAGATCTAATAATTCTGTTAGATCTTTAATCTGACCTGAGGAAGTTTGACCTCATCATACAAGGCCTTGATACATAGCAGCAACATATACCAGTTAGTCCAAATAAATGTTAGCTACTAAATGCTAATGATGGAGCGAGGCTATTAAACATTAAACTTAGCATGGGGTAATGGAAAAACGCAGTGAACAAAATTGCTGTGGATTTCCCTGAAATTAAATCCGAAGCCCCGCCCACTATGAAAGGTGATAGGTTCAGTTTGCGCAAAGCCCACTTTTATGAGAACGAGTAGGATGCAATGGTTTTTCTTTATGTGATTACAGGGTTATCATGAATACCAACTTTCTTGTCGTTTTCTTCACCCACACAAGCAATTTATGATAAATCTGTTCATATCCATCTTGATAAATGAGGCCCTTTGTCTCAGTTAACCATGATTCTGACTTTGAACTTTGCATAATATTAGCTAATTAATCACATGAATCGTTCCTGTTGAGCCCTCTTTTCTATTTAGTGCAGGATCTCGGGGGAGACAGAATCTTAATTAGAAATATGTTATACCAAGAAACACATTTATTGTACACTTATACTGTAATTACAGTTAAATCAGAAACCTACAGTATGTACAGTGCACTTAGAGTGCAGCTTGGTCAAATGTTTATGTTTTCTTTAAAAAGAGTGCAGCTTAACCAAATCAAGGAAGCAATTCTTTCATTGTAAAAATACAGTACATAATAAACGCATGAAAATGCAGTTCATGAATAGACAACCTTACTTTCCTATCTCAGTGTAACGCGACTGTTTGTTGAATTTATAAAATTTAAAAAATTAAAAAATAAAAAAACACATAGCAGACACAGCACTTTTTACTCCTAAAGCTAAGCTTCACACTTTCTGGTGCTGTCCGAAATATTAGACCTGGAAGTGTACAGTTAAAAACAATTGTTATTGTCGTTTGAGGCAGTGCCCGAGATTCACTTTGAGACTATGAATACATTAATACAAATGAAAACTCTCCCTAATTCCTCCTCATTCCTCGAGTATTTAATCATGTTTGCAGTTTAATAAAACAATCATGAATAATTAAATCTTATTTTACTTATGGAGCTTTAAAACTGAGAATATCCTATATTCCAGTTATTTAAAAGTAAAAATTCTACAGTATTTATTTACACTATGTGTTGCCAAAAGTAGTCGCTCACCTGTCTTCACATGCATATGAACTTGAGTAACATCAAATTCTTAATCTAATTATGTTGACCCTCTGCTTGCAGGTGTAACAGCTTCAACTCTTTTGGTACGGCTTTCCACAAGGTTTAGGAGTTGGAACCGGTGTGGATTTGTTTTTCAGGAGTTGGGCTCAGCCACTTACTTCCAGTTGTAGGAACTCTCAGTGCTTCAGCTTACCAAGACATTTTGGACAATTTCATGCTCCTAACTTTGTGGAAACAGACTGGAGGTATGACCCCTTCTTGTTCCAACATGACTGCGCACCAGTAAACAAAATAAAGTCCATAAAGACATGGATGAGCGAGTTGGGTGCGGAAGACTGGCCTGCACAGAATTCTGACCTCAACCCAACAGAACACTCTTGGGATGAATTAGAGCAGAGACTGAGAGCCAGGCCTTCTCGTCCAACATTAGTGTCTGACCTCACAAATGCGCTTCTGGAAGAATGGTCAAGAATTCCCATAAACACACTCCTAAACCTTGTGGGAAGCCTTCCCAGAAGAGTTAAGGCTGTTATAGCTGCAAAGGGGGCGGGGCCGGCATCATATTAAACCCTATGAATTAAGAATTGGATGTTACTCAAGTTCATATGCATGTGAAGGCAGGCGAGCAAATACTTTTGGAAATATAATGTATTTTTTTCAGGGATTTTTTATGTCTCCATTTATTTTTGATGACAGAACTCAAACCTCCTTGCGTACCGGTGTTGCACAGTGTCTGCAGAGACACTTTTTATCCGTTGTGCCTTGCTACAGGGATTGCGTTGCTTTACCTGTCTTTTTAAAATGTCCCAAAAGTGATTTATCGGATTTCGTCCGGTTACAAACATAACCAGGTCATAGAGTTCACTTTTTTTTCTTTTTTTTTAAAACCGAGATTCAGCCTGTCAGCCAGTGTTTTGTTAGACCCACAGGTGTTCATGGTGCCATCTATAAATGTCCTCTTCCCAACACCTTTTGGCCTCATGCAGCCCCGTATTATCACACTCTCACTTCTGTGCTTCACTGTCATGGCTATGCATTCACTGTGGGAGTACTGGCCAGTTTCCTGCCACACATGCTGGATTCCATCTGAGCTGATTTAATTTATTTTGCCCTCATCTGACTAAAGAATAATGTGTTCTATATACCGTACATCAGGGTTCTTTTCTTGGTCTTTAGCAACGTTTGATCTTGTAGTTTTGTGTTATAGAGCAAGCAAGTTTTTTTTGCTTTCTTTTTCCTTGGATGTCATCCATTTAGCTTGACATTATGCAATATCCTTCGCACTGTCTGAGCTTTCACAGAAGGTCTGACTTCCATAGATGCCAAATCTGAATCACTTGCCCATCTGTTTTTCACGGATAAAATAATGCACTGTCCGAGGTGCTGCTTAGTGGACCTACAGTATATCTCATTCTTCACCTCCCAAATACTGCTACTGTACAACTGTTTTACCACTGGTTTGTATTTAGTCACCAATCTCCCTGTATAATTTTCCCTATGTGTGTAGGCACACATTCAGATTTTTCAATTTATACACCAACTTTTGTCCATGAGGAGCCACGATGCAGTCATAGACACAGCTAAAGTCCAAAACTGCCAAAGTTCTGGTTTTCACAGCTCATATTGTAACCATGTTTATGAAGTTAGGATAACTGAAAATCACAAATTAGTTTCAGTGATCACAGGGTTTCCAACAGCTTACTTTTAAAGACATATTCGTAACTTGTTGGAGTCTTTCACTTAACGTTATTCCAACCTCAAGTAGTCAACATCACTCTGACACCATTTCAACAAATCATTCTAAACTTCAAATACAACCTCATACCCATGGTGTCCCAATGGCAATAATGTTGCTAAATAAATTTCGGCGCAGCGTTTTGAAAACCAAAAATTCCTGCTGGGACTAGGTAACTAAAATGTCAGTGCCTGAAGCATGGGCAGAAAGATGCAGTGTTGGTGGTAACAGTGTAGAGTAGCCTTTAGGATATTTTTCAGTTTGGCACAGCATCACTTTGTGTCATCTAGTAGGGTATGCTACTGAGCTGTGGCTTTTAGAGAAAATTCTGACAATTCTGAAAATTCTCAGAGAGCTGAAAGGGTAGAGTACAATCTCTTACAGAAGATATTCTCAGTGTTTGTAGAGAATGTGCTGAGTGAAAACTGATAAAACCACTTAATAGAAGAAGTCATTAAAACCTCAAAACAAGACACCAATTTAAATATCATTTAATTATTTTTTTCATATTCTTGCCATTTATCAGACTAAGAATTACTTGATTAAATGAACTCAATCAACTGTCTAACCTTAACAGCTGCAAGCCCAGATCAGTAAATACCACAGTATTATCACACATTGACGGGTCTACTGCGAGACACTGTTGAGCAATATTAATATATAACCCAAACAACAGGGGGCCTAATACTGATCCTTGAGGTACACCCAATGTAAATTTCATGTTAATAGGAAGAGCTTCATTACCTTTGAAACGCTGTTTCCTATTTGATCAATATCGAGACATTGTCGCTAGCAGTTTAGATAAAGTTTTAGAGACTGGGGAGTTTTAAGATTGACAGTATGATGAAGTGCACCATCAAATCTTTTAGATTATACTTTATTTGCTTAGTTACAGTAGTTGTGAGTCCTCTGTTTCAGTAAAATAATTTGCTCCAAAACTAAACTGTAACCAAACTTGCTTGTGTTAAGAGTTCAACGTTTTTTCAACCATGTCTATAGCGAGTAATGGGAATATGATTGTGGGTCAGGCAGCATTTGTCTATAGTGCCACCAATACTGTATACTTGTATTAATGGGACGACTTCATCATCATTGCTCTCTGAAGCACTACTTCTAATAATTAAGTGTCGACCAAAAAGTTCTCCTGGTTTTAACTTTCCATTGAACCATCACATAGTAAAACTTTTTGAGTGTCCTCTGTTTCCTACAGTAACTCCTGGGTTCCAACACATATACGTAGGCACACTTACGTTTTGCAAAACGGTGCTCTTGTTAGGATTTACAGAGCGTGGGAGTTTATTATTTATGAAGCTGTTCACTCAGGTTTGCTGATGGTGAAGTGGCTGTCTGCTTTATGTCCCAGGGTGCCCTCCTGCCTGTGCTTGCTTCTGGCTCTCCCTTTTAGTTATGCTGTCATAGTTAGTCTTGTTGGAGTGCCTGCTTGCACTCTGCATAAAAAATACATGGGCCATTAGTTAAATCTGTAATTGTTGGTCGTGACTCTAAGCAGATTGAACTGTAATGGTAGAGCAATAAAAATAATTTCAAAATTTAATGCTGCATTATGACTGTCACTGTGTTTTGGGGTTCTGAGATTAAATTTATTTGTGCTAGATGCATGAAACACTGATGCCCCTGAACACGAGCAGAAAGCACAAAACAGAGAGACACAAGTCCCTCAAGTCCCACAAACGTGTCCAAATCATGTACCAGGAGTATTGCATCACCAGGGAGGCAGCAGGCTAACACGTGCTTCCTTCGGTAAACCACTGACCACATCTTTTCAAACTGTCATTCACGTGTCACACACTCAGAGGAAAGCTAACCCACACGATTGGCCAGTGTCACTATAATTGATGTGGGAGTGTGAGTGTGTGCAATCCCCCAGCAATCTCCAGATGACAGTGACATGCACGTGAGTAGGTTATTTCAGTGAAGTTGCTTTTTGACAATCTGCAATGGTAAAAGCACTATACAAATAAAACTAAATAAACTTTACTGAATTGAATCATATTTTTGATGTTGACTGAATCTATGAATCTATCTATCTATCTATCTTACACAAATGACCCCTTAAAAACATTCAGTATTGAGCGACTCTCACCCACTCTGTGTTTTCTTAAGAAAAACAAAAGAGCACATTCAGTAACAGAGTGAGACAGGTTCATTGCACTAAGGAGCAGTACAGGAGGTGGTTTAAACCTGCAGGCATTAGGTTCTTTAATGAGTCCCTGCAGGGTTTGGGTATTGTTGACCTCCTTCTGCTGATTGATGAGGAGTAAATTGCCACTGTAAATGTGTTTTCGCAGCTGCTGGATAATCCTACACACTGTATGGGCAATATTTGCACACATGACTTTTCAAGACATACTACCTCCCTGTACAAGTGTGTATATATACTGTGTATAAGGGGATGTTTTAGTCTGTGTTTTAGTCTGTACTGCTGCATAACTGCAATATCTTTTGAGATTAACAAAGATTTATCTTATCTTATCTTATCTATCTATAGTTGGAGTTATAATAACAGTCTCCACCCTCATTTTATTAGTCAGGCTAGGTCTCCTGAATTATAGCTGCATCACTTCCAATCACTGGGAACACTGACGGACCGGAAAATTAAACATGGCCAAATGACAGACCAGGCCCTTCACCTCTCCACAGGCTCTGTGTTCTCTCTCTCTCCTCTCTCTCTCTCTCTTCTGTTCCCTCTGTTTTAAAGTGCACATGCATAAACACAAACACACACCTCCATCACAATGCCATCTGTCCCTCTCTGGGGAATGATGGTCGTGCATACTGTATATACCGTATACAGTGTGTGTGTGTGTGTGTGTGTGTGTGTGTGTGTGTGTGTGTGTGTGTGTGTGTGTGTGTGTGTGTGTGTGTGTGTGTGTGTGTGTGTGTGTCCATCCCACGCTGAGCAAACAAAGGTTTCATCATGTATCATTCATACCCACACACGCACCATAATACTGTCAGCTGTGAACACGGTTTGTGTTGCAGCTGTACTGTAGGTTCAGGAGTGTGTGAAAGTGCAGCAGTTTAAACACAGTGAAGTATTCCAGAGTCTGGGTGGAATAAAGATGGAAAGTTTACATAAAACACACTTTTAATTTATTTACCACATTTTCTAAAAAGAGCTTATTTATCTAATGTGGTGCAAATTGATTGGGAGAACAGACAGTATAGATATATATAAATTACATGATGTATCATCAACCAAATGAGGATGGGTTCCCTGTTGAGTCTGGTTCCTCTCAAGGTTTCTTCTTATGCCATCTCAGGGAGTTTTTCCTGTCGCTCTCCGCTTGCTCGTCAGGGACAATCCGATACTCCGATAACTGTAGTCTATATTTTCCCCTGTACATGCTTTAATTTACTTCTATACATTTTTAATTCTATATAGCTGCTTTGTGACCATGACCATGATAAAGAAAAAAAAATACAATTGAAAGGAATACAAAGGGAAAAGGATGGAAGGAAGGGAGGGTATAGAGAAAGGAAGAAATTGGAAAGAAAATGGAAAGAACGGTAAATGGAATAAAGGACAGATACAGTATCACATAAAGTATACAAAGGGAGGAAGGAAGGAAAATACAAATAAATTGGGAAGTATACAAGGGATACAAGACGGAAGGAGCAGATATGACGAATATGACAAAAGAAAAGGAAAGCTTGAATAAAAGAATGAAATAATGTAAATAAAATGAATAAGAAAAGAAAATAAATCTAAATTAAGGAAAACAAGAAAATGGAAAGAAAGAATGAATTCATTATTAAAAAGAAAAAAATAAGTAGTAGGGAAGGAAGGAGAGAGAATAGATGAAACAAGAGAAAAAATGGTTGTTGTTGTTTTCTCTAGCTCTTTTATGTAACTCACACCCTCAGGTGTTTGTAGGTGATAAGGTTGATATGGCTGACTTCCAGTTGGTATAAAATGTCCAAGCTGTTCTGTAGAGAGCAGAGGCTCAGGGGATACTGAGCACATCACATACACCGAACAGCCTGTGTTAGCTTTTACCCTGTGTGTGTTAGCCTTTATCCACTCGGTGTTAGCCTTTATCCTGTGCATTAGCCTTTATCCCATGCGTTCTAGCCTTTACCCTGTGTGTTAGACATTATCCTGTGTATGTTAGACATTATCCTGTGTGTGTTAGACATTATCCTGTGTGTGTTAGCCTTTATGCCAAGTGTGTTATTCTTTACCCTGTGTGTTAGCTTAACATAAGGTAACTTTTACCCCATGTGTGTAAGCCTATGCGTTGTGTGTGTTAACGTTTACCCTGTGTGTGTTCATCTTTTACCCTGTGTGTGTTAGCCTTTATCCATTGTGTGTTAGCCTTTACCCTATGTGTGTAAGCTTTTACCCTGTGTATCTTAGTCTTTTACCCCATGTGTCTTAGCCTATACCCTGTGTGTGTTAGCCTTTATGTGGTTGGTCTTTACCCTTTGTGTTAGCTTAACATAAGGTAACGTTTACTCTATGTGTATTAATCTTTTACCCTGTGTGTTAGCCTTTCTGCTATGTGTGTTAGTCTTTTACCCTGTGTGTGTTAGCCTTTACCCTGTGTGTTAGCCTTTACCCTGTCTGTGTTAGCCTTTACCCTGTGTGTTAGCCTTTCTGCTATGTGTGTTAGTCTTTTATCTTCTGTATGTTAGTGTTTTACCCTGTGTGTGTTAGCATTTATCCTGTGTGTACACTTCATCCCATGTGTGTGTGTGTGTGTTAATCTTTTACCCTTTATTTAGCTTTAACCCTGCGTGTGTTAGCTTTTTGCCCAATATGTTGGATATTATCCTGTGTATTAGCGTCCATCCTACTGTATGTGGGTTATCATTTACTCTGTGCATTAGCATTTACCCTGGGTGTGAAAAAAAGATTTTTAAACCAATCAAAAGCTTCGTTCTGTTTGCTTCACCCCGTAGAAATCCCCAGCCGCATTACACTCAGACTGAACAATTCCCTCAGCAGAGAGTCGGCTTTAGGAGACAGACTTACTCAGGCGTTGCAAGTGTTCACAGTCAGATGAGAGCACGTCAAAGTGTCCTCCTGCAGGGGCGTCTCCACTCACTGAGTGTATGTCTAAGATCAGGACGGGGAGACAGACTGAAGGCACTGGGTCAGACTTCAGCATGCATTATGGATCAGAACCAGGATGGAGCTCTTTAACATGTTCCTGTAGTCTGGCTGAGGTTCTGTGTCTATCATTTTTATTTAATGAGATTATAAACAAATCATTTATTCAGTAGGCTGTTAAACCGTCATATCATCACAATGTTTATTGAAAGCTGACATTTATAAAGAGCCACAGACCAGAACCTGCCAAGAGCTAAATGAGAGCTAAATGTTCAGGAAAACCATCTTAGTTTTAGTTATTGTTCCATTAAAAATCAAATGAAAAAGATTCCCTGGAAATAACTCACCTCTACTGGAAATTCAGGCCATGTGTTTATTTATAAAATATTCAGAAAATTAAATGAAATTAAATTAAATTAAAGGGGAAAATGGAAAGGATAGAAAAGGATAGAAAATGAAGGAAACAAGAAAATACAAAGGGATGAAGAAAGAGTGGATGGATAGAAAGGAATTAAGGGGGGATACAAAAGATGGAAGAAATGTAGGAAGGAAAGAAGGAGGAAAGGAAATAAGCAATGAAACAGTATGTGATGATGTTGACAGCAACAAAAATGGCGGTGATGAAGATGATGGTGGTGATGATAATGGTGGTAGTGGTGGTATGATGACGATGGTAATAATGATGGGGTAGTAGTGATGGTGGCGACAGTAGTGGTTTGATGATGGTGGTAGTGGAGCTGTTGTTGTTGGTGTGATGATGATGATTGTGGTGGTGATGTGATGATGATGTTGGTGGTGTGTGATGGTGGTGGTGGTGATGTGATGATGATAATGGTGGTGGTGGTAGAGGTGGTAGTATGATGATGGTAATGATGGTGGCAATAGCAGTGGTTTGATGATGACAATGATTATGGTGGTGGTGGTGTGATAGTGGTAGTGGAGGTGTGATGATCATGGTGATAATGACAGTGGTGATGATGATGACGGTGGTGGTTTGATGACAATGTTGATGACGGTGATGATGTTGGTGGTGTGATGATGATGGTGGTGGTGGTGATGTGATGATGATGATGGTGGGTGTGTTAGTGCTGGTAATTTGTGATGATGGGGGTATTGATCAGTCTACCTCAGACTGTACCCATGGATTTTTCAGCATTTACACTGAAACACAGGTTGAAGAAAAGAAGGAAATCATTGTGGTGCTCCCTGAGGCTCCAGTTTAAATGCCACATCTCTAACCGACCTGCAGTGTGTGTACTGTGCTTCGAGTTACTGAACACAGGATAAGACTTACTCCACAGCAACCAAGGCTATGAGTCAGAAGGTCTGAGGAACATTTTTAACCTGATTGTACGCTTACAGAGATTAAGCAGGAGTGTTTCACTCAGGCCTAAGACGTGTCTACCAAAGAATAATGAGTAGGCATGGTGAAGGAAAAAAAAACGGACTGAGGAAGTGGCTGAGGACATGAATGAGTGCAAGAGATGGAGTTTTGAATGTTCTCCATGTCCACGTCCAATCTTCTGTGTTTCCAGGTTTGCACTCACCTCCAAGCAATATGTCAGTAACTAGATTGTCTGTAGTGAATAAAGTAAAAAATTTATTCACTGCAAATAAGTCAATGTTTATTTCTGTTTGTTTGCTAGCAACTAAAAGTGAATTCAGAGATATACAGTGGAACCTCAGATTGCAAGTAATGCAGTTTGCAAGCGTTCCGCAAGACGAGCTTCACACACAAACACACACACACACACACACACACACACACACACACACACACACACACACACACACACACAGCGGCTGCACACACAAACTGCACAAATAGAAACACTTATCTGTCAGGATTTATTTTTACTTTTTTTTATATAAAGTGTAGGTTAATTTGTTTTATTTGTACTTCATATTTTGTATTAATTATTTTTATGTATTTATTTTTTTGGGCTGTGGTACGAATAATTTGAGTTTCCATTATTTCTTATGGGAAAATTTGCGAATCTGCTTGAATGAATTATGCTCACAATCCAAGGTTCCACTGTACTTATACAATGCCTCTACACTCTAGATGCTTCTGACTAATTGATATTTAGTCGTTTGTATATATTCCTATATGTCTGTTTAGTTTGTGTACACTGAATCTGTGGGTTATAGCAGCAAACAATCAAAATGAATGACTGAATACACACACACACACACACACACACACACACACACACACACACACACAGACATGCAGACAAACAATGTAAATCAAACATACATTAAAGACAAAGTCATATTCGGTGCATATAACACTTTATGAATCTGGTAATAAACTTTTATGCAGATAGTAAATCTAATCATTTATAATATATATAAACACACACACACATGGAGCTGAATCTAATATTACCTTAATTTCAACTGAACATCAACGTTCAGTCACACTCCTGATCACTTGAATTAAATAAATTTACAAGTCAGTGTATTCAGAAAGTAACTTTCTTATTAAACATTATTTTTGTATTTTCATCACATTTATAGCATTTGGCAGAAGGCCTTATTCAGAATGACTTACATTTTATCTCATTATACGTCTGAGCAGTTGAGGGTTAAGGGCCTTGCTCAAGGGCACAACAGTGGCATCTGGGTGGTCTAAACCTGAGACCTTCCAAGCAGTAGTCCAATGCTTTAACCACTGAGCTAACCCTGCTGAGCTAGTGAGAGAGAGAGAGAGAGAGAGAGAGAGAGAGAGAGAGAGAGATGTTTCTAAGGAGAGGTAATAAAATGTCAAGCTGACAAGTCATGTGTTTGCGATTTTGTGAAGACTTTATACTAATCCAGCTCTGTGTGAAGGCTGTAAAAGCGTCAAGTGATTGTGATTCATCCAACAAGCCACATTAGAGCATTGCGATGTTATTATGCTTTGTTTCAGAAATTGGTGGTTGTCTGGGAAAACTCATCAGATGTCCGACTGTAGGTCTTGAGCCACCCCTCATTTCTTCATAATCTGCTTCCAAACAGACACACCTTCTTGCATTTTATTGTTATCATGAACAGTATTTCTCCAGACTTCCAAAACGACTTTTTTGTCTCCTACTGAGCAGTTTCAGAGGAATTACTTTTATATGTTAAGACACACCTATGTCACCTACGAAGCTTTCAAGCATAAAAACATCTAACTTAAGGCATGAACTAGTGAGAAACAGGTGCAGATGAAGACAGATGATTAGTACAGTATACTGGTGATGCTGAATGCTGAGTGGTTGGAACAGACGAGAGGGGAAATGAGGTCGTTGCTGTCGAGGTTGTTACATAAACAACCAATTTTTTTATGCTATCTTTACAGTCCAACATTTGTCTCCATTTCTTATATAAATAAAACTAGACTTGACTTTTAGCAGAGATCACACAAGAACCCTGTATATTAAACACAGCTGCAGAAATGGTAAAAAGCTAATGGTAAAAGCTGTTTAATTGCTAGTCATGCCTTGATCAAGTTGTTGTCCATAAATATCAGCTGTTCATTTATCATCAACCCCCATGTGCCATCGTGGAACAAACACCACTGAACGAATGAGTAATTCTTTCCACGCTGATCTAACAGCAAACATGGATCATTCAAGTAAAGAGAGATGATGAGGCTCTGGTTTGTCAAATCCCACAGCTGACATTTACCTCAGGATATAAGAACTGAGAGACTGATGTGGATTATTCACATGATTTTCTTCCCTTATAGGATTAAAATATTTGATAAAATGTCTCTAATGCTGTTGTTTTCTGTGAAAAGCTACACAGAAGTGGATTAGCTCAGGTGTGCACAAGTGAGTAAAATCTTGTGCACCCATACATGGTATATTCCCATATTGATGCCATTGATGTTCTAAGGATAGATTATACATCCAGTGCATAAAGGACTTACTGAAGTTAACTAGTAGCATACACTCTCATAAATTAAGGTACCAAAATGTGATTGTTACTTCAAAGGAGAATACTGAAGGCAAGAAAATGGAGATTTATACACTGGTACTGTTGCTGAACTTACCCCAGCATTCATGGACTACAGGTGTCGCTATTGTATGCGATATTTTCTATAAAATAGAACATTGTGTAGTTTGAACGTTGTGTGAACATCATATAATTTACTTAATAAAACTATAGGGAATACTGCAGTACAACATTCTAATCCAATACTTATTTTTTCTCTCTTACTGCCTCCCAGCCTTCTGCTATCATTAGAACTGGTTTTGGTTTTGCATTTAGCAGCCATAATGCATAATGTATCCTGCTCTCCTTTCAGCTTCATCCTGTTCCTTACTGGGATTTCTTATTAACGCTGTTATAACCTTATGGCTCCATGGAGATACAGCCGTGACACTTGAATGGTCTCAGGATGCTATTGTTGGCTTGACACAAGTCTGACGGTATTGCTCACCTTCATACATTTCAAGAAGGGCAGCAAAGAAGCCACTTCTCTCCAGGAAAAAACATGAAAAGGTGAGCGCTACCATCAGTGTCTTGGAGAACAAGACAACGACATTTTGGGTCCATGGCCTGGAACCTCCCCAGTCCTAAATCCCATTGAGAACTGTGGTCAATCCTCAAGAGCACAACTTTTGGCCATGACTGTACATTTATGGTAGTTGGTTGATACACAAATGGGTGTAATACAGCACATACTCGTGATAAGGCACTGTGTTCATCAAATACTGATGTGGAACTTGAAGCTGGTAGTGGAGGAAGCTGATGATGCTGTAAAGTGAACGTTCCTCACGATCTTCAACAATCTTTGTAATTAATTTTTGCTTGTTCCAATTTTCTGCCCGTGACTCATTACAAAAACACAATCAAAGCATAAGTTTTTTTTTTTTAAATCAACCAACATATCAGTGATACCAAATTTCATACTTTAAATTACAAAATAATAATAATAATAATAATAATAATAATAATAATAATAATAATACTAGTTTTTTTTTTTTTTATTGAAAAACTGTGGGAGGTGGAGTTATAACATGTTGCTGCCAAGCTGTTCACATACAGTAGAAAACATCAAAATTTTACCATGTGAAGGATTTTCCATCATGTCCTTTCCAATCTGTTCTCCTCTTTGGCACAGCCAACCAAACAGCATTTTAATCGAACTGATCAGCATGGACTTAAGTGGCAGTGCAGCAATAAAAGTGATTTTCTGCGCCCTAAATATAAAATGGATTTTTTATTTAAACACTCTGCTTCCTCTGAGGGGGGGGGGGGGGGATCTTTTTATCACACTCACCAGAAACACACACACAAGTTAACCTGAGTCAGCCCCATGAAGCCTCAGAGATTTACACTGAAAAGCAAAGCCTAGCAAAAAAAAAAATAGTACAACTTCACAGTCTGGTACTGTATATTTCATGCCGAGTCAAATGCAGATACAGTAGTTTAGTGTAGGCCTTCATGTTATTATGGTTAGGTTGTCCTGAGAAAGACACCCGAGTCAAAACATAAAGACAAATTGCAGAATGTTATCAGTTAAACTCATGATCTGAAAGGTCTGTTGTGCTGATATAGACGTCATCATCTTATCCCTGCACTACATGTACAAACTTGATTCTTTTTTTAATAAGTATGTTGGATATTTAAATTTCATTTGGTTGACATTTTTATTGTTGTACAACAATATTATCCACAATGGGCTGGTGAGGACACAGGTTTTCTTTTAAAAGCCAAGATCGACCTATTAAACAGGTGGAATCAGATATGGCTTCAACATGATTGGAATCAAATCTGCACCCACACGTATTGTAGATAACATTGATCAGCCCTGATATGCACACTAAGGCAGTATTTAGATATACCCATGATTAAGGTTGGTTGAGGAGTGTTGGTTCCTCACAATTCCAGAGAACAGGTTTTACATAACTTGGGTTATCTGGTTCTCTGGCTTCCTTTCACCTCCCAAAAACAGCGATAATAATAAACACAGATTGGTCGAACCATCTACCAGTTGTCCAGTCACAGACAGAGCCGGTCAAGCTGGCAGAATAAGAATGATAGGTTGAGAAGTTGATAGGTTGAGAAGTTCAGCAATCAGGGGCTATAATTGGAGTGTAACTACTACTTCTGCTAACTATGAGGCACCAGGTGAGGTGCTTTGGGCACCATACAATGACAACCCTTGCTCAGTTCCAGTTAGAGGTGCATCCCAATGGACCCCAGGGCAGACCTTAGAAACAGCTTGAAATTGTTTCTTGGTTTGAGAAGTCTAAGCTGACCTTCTCAGCCTTTTTCCACTAAGCTCATACATGAAAAGTGGAAAGGAAATGAATATCATCTTTATGTGTCATAAGAGAATCTGAAAGCAAATAAATCAGTGATAGTGTCGTGAGCTCTGGATAAAATATAATTAAGAAATGCGCTTGCAGTGTCCTGGTCCTACAGAAACCGTTCTCTGATGACTCATGGTGGATTCGTGTGAATCACGGGTGAAGACACGCAATCAGTAAGACATGCTTTATGACTGTACTGGAGTCATGGGGAGACCATGCATGGTGTCTCAGACATGTGACTTGAAAGAAGCGTGTTTTACTGCAAGTGAAGGTGTAAAAGAGGATCTTTTTGGGCCACGCACACATCATGTTTAATCGCTAATACAGATACACAGTAAGTATGGACAAACTGGACATAAAACAATTCCTTTAACAAATCCAAGTATCATAGAGAGGCGGGTTTAGACCTCCAGCCCAAGTTCTCAGAGATATCTGAACTTTTCTACTTCACTATCACTCTTCATGTCATTTATGTGCACTCACGCATAATTGATCGGTTAAGTCGTGCAGAAAGTTATGTTCTTCCACAAAGTCACTTTACTAAACTCCAAATCCAAACTCGTCAAATCAATACAATCGGAGACCAACTTAAATAATCAGACTCCAAAAGTAGCTGGTAAGCCATCAAATCGTCACCCCTGGGGCTTCTTTTCACAACTTCTTCCGTTCCGTTCATATGGCCCGGAGCTTGCGTTCTCCGAAACGTAATGACGGATGCGTATCCACTGAGCGGATGATGAATAGTCATTTGCTACCCACTGCCACAGAACGTCTCGCAATTACCGAAAGCTTGATTCTTGCCAGTTACTGAGCATCTGCAGAGAGAAAACACAAGCTAATATGTCTAGCGGGGGATCGGAGACAATGCTAGCTCGCTCATTAGTTCACTCTGGGGGCACGTAGCACTCATCTGCCGCTTGTCTTCGTAATAAACTCGTCGAAGAGTTCAGTCTCTGGAACACTGCCTTGCCCCTGACTGTGCAAAACTGGTACACTGATTCATTTTTATATCCACGAAAGGAAAAAAGGAAAAACACGATGCATTTTGATATACGATCCAGCGATGGAGACCATAAGCTTTCACATCCTATATAATATTTTATAGCTGACGTTTTTGAATAGTCATTGGTATACCGTCTACCAGATGTTCACGCCAGAGAAGTGTATTCTATATCACTGATCATATTTCTGTCCTCATTTACTTAAAGAGTCAACAGATCAAGACCGCAAAGGCGATTTAGCACCTCATTAACCGAGAGAGAGGGTGTTTGTTTTCTGCTGTTAAATTTGTTAAAGAAAGTGAGATGACTCCATGGTACTACCTTTTTTTTTATATACTGTACAATACAGCCTGTATATTCACTCCATTACAATTATGTTCACATAAAACCAACGTCTGTTGTTAAAAGTGCTATAGATATTTAATTTAATTAGACTAAATAATTTGGAATACAGGATAAACAAGCATGTCAAATTTTTTTTTAATGCTGTTTGAGACATTTTATTTAATTTTAAATAGAGACAGAAAAAGGGAACTATTTAAGAAATAATGAATCAACAATCCGACGTGAACCCAAGTAATTATACTTTAACGAGCAGAAAAATTACCGATTGCAAGTATTACGTTATATGACTCCTGACACAGCTTTCTCGTTATTCAAATGTCTTTCTCTGGCATTATTGCAGACAGAAAATTTGATGTCTGGTTGTTTGCGGTCCGCACGGCTGATAATATGTGCTCGTATCTCAAACTAGACAGCAGACGAGCCTCGGTCTTAGAGCTACGTTTCTTGCTCCCTCTGCTCACGTTATTGATCCAGTATTGTTCCTTGTGGCATTTTAAGCAGGTCAATATAACGGTTCTTGTCACTGCGTTGGAGGCGGGTGCGGAATGATAATAGATGCAGTCGATTCTCCAGAAACACAAAAAACGAAGAAGAAAAAAAGTCCTCTTTCGCAGAGCATCCTGTCAAGGGGGCGTTTTACAAAGACTCATTAGTTACTTGAAGAAAACCACAAACTCCATTCAAGCTTGAATTTAAAAAAAGGTTTGTACTGGACACAATGAGATAGCAAGTGTTTCAGTGGGATTTCAACGATAGAGGGGCCCTACTTTGTTCTTAATAACCAAAACAGTGTAAACAGTACAATCTGTTGTAACTACAGTACCAGTTACACAGTGTTCCAGTGTAGACTTTACAACATTAGCATCATAAAAATGAATAAAGAAATAAATATACGGTGGTGTACACATGTTCTCCCTGTGCTTTTCTGGATAATGTGGTTTCCTCCCACAGTAGCGCATGGTGTGTGTGTGTGTGTGTGTGTGTCTGTATATATATATATATGCGGCAGGGGTAGTACGGTAGCACAGGGGTTGGGGTGTTGGAGTAAAAAAATCCCTGGTTCCAGCCTCAGTACCACCAAGCAGAAACTGTTGGGCCCATAAGCAACGTCCTCAACCTTCAACTGGCCACATGTAAAATAAGACAAATGTACATCTCTCCTTACATGGGCATCTTCTAAAGTGCTATAAGTTATAATGTAAAAACATCTGTTTCAGCTTGAAAGTTACAGTTTCTTTTCAAGCTTATTAAGCCACTATTTTATTTGCTTAACACAGCACAACACTTTAAATGGTTGTTTATCTCTCTCTATATATATATATACAAACCAAAAGTTTGGACACACCTTCTTCATTCTTTATTGTGTTCTTTGTGTTCTTTAGCCCAAACGCGTCTCTTCTGCTTGTTGCCTGTCCTTAGCAGTGGTTTCCTAGCAGATCTTCTAGCATGAAGGCCTGATTCACACAGTCTCCTCTTAACAGTTGTTCTAGAGACGTGTCTGCTGCTAGAACTCCGTGTGGCATTGACCTGCTCTCTGATCTGAGCTGCTGTTAACCTGCGATTTCTGAGGCTGGTGACTCGGATGAACTTATCCTCCGCAGCAGAGGCGACTCTCGGTCTTCCTTTCCTGGGGCGGTCCGCATGTGAGCCAGTTTCTTTGTAGCGCTTGATGGTTTTTGTGACTGCACTCGGGGACACTTTCAAAGTTTTCCCAATTTTTCCGACTGACTGACCTTCATTTCTTAAAGTAATGATGGCCACTCGTTTTTTTCTTCACTTAGCTGCGTTTTTCTTGCCATAATACAAATTGTTTACTTTACAAATAAAGTAAACAATTAGGCAATAACGTGTCGTGGCAAATTAGCTACATACCGTAATAAGGCCGAAATTCTACTAAAAATACATTTTCATTAACAGGCTAAAGAAAGATACAATGCATCTTAAATATTACAAACCTCAGAGGAATCACAGAACAAAGCTGAAGGACAGGGGAAAATTCAGATCATTTACCAATAAAGTATATCTATCTATGTAATAAATAGCCATCCATTGTACAGTATATAATGCTATGAGGTCTGGTTTCTGTCCTTGGGACCTCTGCACAAAAGGCTAAGGTGCCAACACACCCAGCTATACACTTCCAGGAGATCTGGAGACACCATCCTACACCGCATGTCTGTGGACTGGGGAGGAAACCGGTGTACCCAGAGGAAACCCACCAATCATCAGGAAAACATGCAAACTCCACACACACAAAAATATAACTGAGAACCCTGGAGGTGCGAGGCAACAATGCTAATCATTAATCCACCCTGCTGCCTGTAATAAATATCTCACACATTAATTAATTAAAATTTATGAATACCAAAACCACCATTAATAATCATTGTACTTAATCCCTGACTCATGCTTAATCTGCGCCATAGACAGCATCCGTTAAAGTAAGATTAGAATAATATAAGCTCCACAGGCAGTTATAAACCTGCTCAAGGGTTCAATCCATTTTATAAAGGCTTTATTTCTAAACCTTTAAAACTTAAAGCTCTTTGCCAGCTGGCAGCCTTGTGTATCATCAGAGCATTATGGGGTTTCTGCACTGCCATTCTGCAAATCTGAGCAGCACACAAGCCTTTCGATTTCCGATCCTGGAGGGGATCTCTACTGCGGCTGAGACCTTTATGTAACAGCAGCTATTGAGGTGCATGTCCTTGCTCTTTTCACATGTAACCGGTTGCCTAAAGCAATCTTTGGGCTCATTGATCAGAATAACATTGATGCTCAGTTTTGAAACGACTTTACGTCGCAAATATGTTCTTTGAAACATATGATACTGATTTACGCTTAAATCCTAGAACATTTTCAAATTGAAAGACAAATTGCATCTTGATATTTTCTACTTTTATATTAGTGATTTGTTTACAGCTCTTTTCCACTTCCGTCTACAGCTTCATCATGAAAAATGCATGACAGCATCTGACCTCACAACAAACTCTGATTTTTTTTTTATTATTTAATTCTTTTTTATCCCACAAAATGACTATAAAGAAAAACCCAGAGCTTGTACTTATGTTGGTTTTATGTTGAAGCACAGTGCTCATGAGAATGCTGGATAAAAGAAGTTAAAAAGCTATATAGACTGGATGTGACTAGTTCCTGTGGACCACTGTGGGGTTTATGAATCTCAGTGATAGACAAATTATGAAGAAATGAATAAACTGCGATTAAAGTATAAATAATAAATCAACATCCTATACAACTGCATGTAGAAAAAAATGCACTTAAGTGAAAATGAAAATAAGTGTTTTTAAATGATGAAATTAAGCTAACGTCATGTAAAATGTTTTTCATTAAAACATGATTCAATGTACATTTTCATATACATTTACCAGTATATAATAATATACACATGTAAGTAATATTTACCAGTATCTACTGTCGTATTCACATTATTATAATTACTGTATATTCGCTACTGTAATTAATTGTAATCCAGCATTAGTCAGGAAAGCATGTAAATGTAATTAATGTTAGAAAATTAAGTAAAGCAAGGCTTAGCTCAATAATTGTTGAATATTTAAATCTAGCCATGCAGATTTAGATCATTAATAATAATGATGAACCCAAAAATAGATAATAAATGAATTAATAATTAATAAAAATAATAAATAATGAAAATAATTAAATATAGCCTTTTAATGTTAGCAAATTAAGTAAAGCAAGGCTTAGCTCATAATACATTTTTAAATTAGACAGAGTTCGTGGAGATGGAAGGCAAGCGGAAGACTAATTTCATACACATCTTTGCTAACTACTGTATACAGGCACGTTTTACTAAGATAGAGCGTGCATTCCTATACTGATAAATCTAACTGGGGAGTTGAATGTTAAACTAAACTAATCCCATTTGATTTATATATAGTATACTGTCATTCGGTGGATGAAAGGAAAGGGGGAAAACACACCATTGAGATTTGTATTGTGTATTTTCAAGGTTTCATTAAAAAAGTACAAGTAGTCAATAATATTCAAATAAAATACAAGCATGACAAAATAATATTTATATACTCTTTCACTCTATATTCATCTACGAGGGCGAATATACATCCTGGACAGGGCGCCAATCCGACACAGGCTACACACATCCACACCCTTACTTACACACTATGAGGAACACCAGTTAGTCTAGACTGCATGTTTTTGGAATATGGGAGGAAACTGGCGTACCCCGAGGAAACCCACTAAACATGGGAAGAATTCCACACAGAACCTACAGTATGGCGTGAATCGAACCCTCGACCCGGGAGGTGTGAGGCTACAGTGCGCACTACACTGTATGATAAAATAATAATAATAGTTATATTAACAAAGCAGATGACAATACTCAGGTATTGCCTGCTGCTGCTGCTGATATGCCAAGTCAGATTATACACTAGAAATCTATAATATGCGTAAACAATTTAATGAGACAAAACTAAATAAAGAGAGTTCCTTTTTGGTTTAAACAGTTCTCTGATCTTAATTTCCATAAACAGATGTAAGACTTTCTGCACCAGTGTCTGTACTAAGAATACAAGTGAGCAAAAATATCATCTCAGAGCTTATAACTTATACATCACAAGGGATCTAGGTCTAAATCTACACACATATTTCTGTAAAGCTGCAGCTTTTCAAATGTATCTTATGTTACTAGGTTGAACTGAATACTAATAATCTTATAAACCTATAATCTTATAGATTATATACAATAGCAAAACAGGATTAATTTGATTAAGTTTCCTATACATGGTTATTAAAGAAGATGCTATTGATATTTACTTGAAGATTTAAAAATGCACTTTTTATATAGATGTTGTTTATATCACTCATCTAGTGTAAGGTTATGTTCTGGGAACCTGGGGCACAAGGACATGGAATCCAATAAGTTTTTTTGGAGTGTAGGAAGAAAGTCAAGTACTTGGGGGAAACCTGATAAGCACAGGGAGAACATGAAAACTTTACGACAGACCGAGGATGAAGATCTGAAGCCCCAACCTTGGAGGTGAAGGTCAACATTTATGTTTATGCTTGGAAGAGTTGCATATACAAGAGAAGAAAATAATATGCATTCAAATAGGATGATGACGTTTCTCTCTTGTTCCTTTGGCAATAATGGTTACCATTGTCATGTTTGATACTTTGTATGGTAGAGGTGGGTAGAGTAGCCAAAAAATTTACTCAAGTAAGAGTAGCTGTACTTCAAAATAATATTACTCAAGTAGAAGTAAAAAGTAGTCATCCAGAATAATACTCAAATAAGAGTAACAAGTATTCGGTGAAAAGTATAAGTATAATAATGTACAATTTGCAACATTTCGAAATAATAAAATAAATTAAATAAATGTAATAAAATTAATGAATAAAACTAAATAATTGTACAAAATAGCAAATTAAGCAATAAGAAACACAAATTTCTTAATCTCCCTTTTTTCACAATATAAAGCTTTTGAAATAAATCCCTACTGTAGGTAACATATGTACGTTTGAACAGTGTAACTATTTCCTGTGTAAGATATACTGTATATTCAGTTGCCCTGCAAATGACTCAGCAGAAAATAACATTAGAACATGTGCACAAGAGTCTCACTGAACCATAAATATTAGTTACAGCAGAACTAATGTAAGAAAATTATATATATTTTAGCTTCTAGATTATTTGCTAATTATATATGTTAAGATTGTGACAATAAATAAAACAGCTAAACTAACCGCTACATGTTTGCTTCACTGTCTATCACTGTTGAAGACAAGCCCCTCCCCCCCTCCTGTGAGGTAATTTGACTCTATGTGGTTTTTGTAAATTTGACTCTATGTGGTTTTTGTTATTGCGGCTGATTTGTCAAACAGAGTCATGTCATTATTGTTGCTACATCTGATTGGTGAAACACAGTCACATGGTAGATCCACCCACTGCATTTTTCTGGGAAACACAAAGAATATCTAAAGTGTCGAATAAATGGTTGTAGCGGAGTAAGAGTAGCGTTTCCTCTTCACAAATCTGCTCAAGTAAAAGTACAAAGTATGGTGCAGTAAAACTACTCATAGAAGTAATTTTTATTTAAAAGGTTACTCAAGTAAATGTAACTCATTACTACCCACCTCTGCTGTATGATCTCATATTGTCGCTCCCTTCTGTTTTGTTTTTTTTATGCTGTATGGTTTAATCAGCAGATATTTAAAATGCACTGAACAACAATCCACAAATCTGTATAGATAGATAGATAGATAGATAGATAATAATAGATAGATAGATAGATAGATAGATAGATATGAGGAGTTTTCAAGTCAAACTATTGATTACATGGTCTTGCAGAAAGCTAAAAGCTGCATTTCTTTATATTTCTCTATATAATCCCCTGCTACACTAATGCACTTATCCCAGCATCTTACTAGTGCTTGAATACCATCAAGGTCGAAAGTTTTTCAAGTACACCCAGAGCCATGATCAGCCTGCCAGCTTCATGTCTGGAACACTGGCCTCCCAGGAACTCCTTTAATGACCCAAACATGTGGAAATAGCTTGGAGTGAGGCGAGGACTATAGGTAGACGTGGCAATATCTCCCCGCCAAGTTCCTGTAACATGCAAGTACGTCCGTGAGTGACGATGCCACCGATGAGGTGGTTTGGAGCCCTCTGCAGACATTGTCACAGACTTGCATAAGAGACGCATCTGTCTGTGGGAATTGAACACACAATCATTTACCAACACCACAGTCTTCTTTAAAATGTTTGCAGGTAATGGATTCTGATGTGGTCTTCAGATGCTGAAGCTCATCTCCCTTGAGGTTCCTTGTATTCTGAGATCCTTTTCAGCTCATCATGTTTGTAAAGAGTAGTTACAGTACATACAAAAAAAATCAGGATTCAGTGGTTAAGGCATTGGATAATGGTCCCAGGGTCAAATCCCCTCACCATGTTGTCCCTGTTGGGCCCTTGAGCAAGGCCCTGAACCCTCACCTGATGTATATTAGATGTATAGTATAGATGTAGATGTATAGATGTATAATGAGATAAAAATGTATGTTGCTGTGGATAAGGGCGTCTGCCAAATGCCTAAATGTAAGAATTAGTGTTGAGCTTAAGACCAGTCCAGCTGTTCTCTTCTGATCTGTCTCATCAACAAGGTGTTTCCACCCACAGAAGTGTTATTCAATGGATGTGTATTTTTCCACATCGTTTTTTTTTTTTTTTTCAGCTCTAGAGACTGGTGTGAGTGTGTGAAAATCCCAGGAGATCAGCAGTTATATACCCAAATACCCAAACCGTGCCATCTGACTGCCAAGCAATCATGCAATGGTTAAAGTCACATTGATTATTTTGTGTTTTTCCCAGATGTGCTGTTTGATATGAATATTATCTGAATCTCTCAAGCTGTAGCTGAATGATCTTACAAATTGTGCTTCAGCCTCATGATTACCTAATTGGATCGAGTTCCAGTTAAAAGCCTGGTATACGTAATATTAGTTAAAAGAACTAAGTAAAAAGAATAAATCAGATTGTAAGGATGAAATATTATGATACTAATGAAATATTGAGAGTCTTTCAAATGGTAGCTTGTAGTCAGCAGCTTGAGGGAACAGGAATAAATGCATCTTTTTATTTCCTACTCAAAGACATTTTGTACCCCTTTTTATTTAACCTTCAGTATCTACTCGATTTGTGCATAATTTCCTGGAGATATCTGCTTCTTACCATGACAGTTTATATAACCCTTAGAAAATTCTCTCTCTGTCAGACTAATAGCTTTGCAGTATAATTTTCCTGGTAAAAATAATAGAAGTGGCTTTCAAGTCAAACTGGTACTTGTAATAAATTTTTCTGGTGAATGAAGGCGTAAAACTGATTGATGTTTACAGAAGTCTTCAAGCACAGTACGGTGATGAGACTCTTAGCCGCAGTAAAACATCGGAATGGTGCAAATGTTTAAAAGAAGGCTGTACGTCCGTGAATGGTGATCACGACCGATGTGGATCGGAGCCCACTGCAGTCGTTCTGCATTCAGCGAGTGGAACGTCTGATACTTGAAAATTGGTGGATAATTTGTTGAAAACCTGCAGAAGACGCAGCTGTCTGTGGGAACTGTACACGCAGTCATTCACCAACACCACTTGCACATTACAGGAACTCGGCTGGGAGATATTGCCGCACACTCATACAGTCCTGATCTCGCTCCAAGCCATTTCCACATGTTCGGGCTATTAACGGAGTTCCTGGGAGGCCAGAGTCACAGACAAGAAGCAGGAAGTCTGATCATGGCTCTGATGTACTAAGAAAACGTTCTACCTTTATGGTGTCCAAGCACTAGTGAAACACTGTGTTAGCAGGGGATTATGTAGAGAAATAAAGGGAGTTTTTACTCTCATATCTGTGCAATCAAAAGTCCCAGTTTGACTTGAACACCCCTGGTAATAAGGTTATACAATCCTATGACTAGACAAAGAATAGCAACGTAGTCTAATAAATATATCCACCATACATATGACAGTATATTACAGTTGTAACTGAAGGAGTCATCTATACACGATTACACTTCATTATAATCTAAGCCTGTAGCATGATGGAAATGGATTCCCTGCGTTCTTTAATGAGTAAATCAGTCACACTGGGGATCAATATGTTCTCCGTCTGTGTGAGAGAGACACGTGGTGGTGGTGGTGGTGGTGGTGTTCAGAAATAAAGATTAAAAAGCTGAGAGGTGACCTTTCTCCAGGTTGCTAGAATTAGATTAAGGTTGTTACACTCAGACCCTGATTTACAGAGATGTCAGATAACCAATACTGATGAGCGTGTGCGATCGGATAAACTGTGTGCGCTGGGATTTATGAAGTGGATTACTGTAAATCATGTGCGATCGCTATATGGCAAGTTTAAGGAGATAGCAGTATCTATGGGTGATCTGATATACTGTATGCATGTCATTTTTGTTATGGCTGTTCTGTGTATCTGTATTCCTAATAATGTTACATCGAGTGACATCACATTGTGTAACCACATAGTGTGATGCTTTTTTTTTTTTCCAGCATCTGGGTCTTTTTGGAGGTCTAAACTAAAATTATGTCATAATGATATTGGGATATCCCCTTTTAGTGCATGTGCCCACTGTGCCCCCTGTCCTTCTGGTGCACCTGGGTGGCAATGGCGCAGGGTTCTTGGGCCCGCTCATCGTTGCTTGAAACTATATTTCATCTTTGTTTCGAGGGAATTTACAGTATGGTTATGGGTATCGACAGCATAGCAATAGAAACTAATCCCCTGTCTTCGAATGATGTTTCCCAAGGCAAGCATACATATTGAGAACATCAGAGGTCCTAAAACTGATCCTTGTGGGACCCCACATTTCACCGGCATTACACTGGACATTTCTCCTACAAAATGGTATCAATCAGACAGAAAATGCAGTACTAAGGTCAAGTAAGACTAATATTAAGATGCAGCCTTGCATTTAAAACTAAAAACAAGTAATTTGCTGCCCATCTTTTATGCGTAGTTATACGTATTCTGTATTATACACAGTATGTTTATATAGTTTTCCTTTTTTGGACTTTTTTCCCGATTTTTTTCCCTAATTTAGTCGTATCCAATTTCTTCCCATCACTAGGGGGCTCCCAAATTAAGTCTACTACTACCGCTCAGTCGGGAGGGTCGAACTATCACTTTCTCCAACCACATCTTTTCAAATTGCTCGCTCACACACCATTGGGGGGTGACGTAACACACTCGGAGGACAGCGCTATCCGCGCCTTCCGCTTGAGCGAGCACACAGACACCACGATTGGCTGTAGAGCCGTGATTAATGTGACTGCACTAATTACATCCCTCCCTTGTGAGAGAGTTTGACCAATTACCTCTCTCTAGGCTGCGAGTGGTTACAGCATCACCCGGGAATCGAACTCGCGATAGAACATGTCTGGACAACAACAAAAAAAAGCATTTCAATGTTCACCATTATGTTTATGGTTGTATACTACATACACACACACTCTCTCTCTCTGTCAAATGTTGAAGTGGAATATGCAAGTGCAAACTAACAGGAGTTTGTTAACAGAAAACATCATACACAAGAATCGATACCTGGCAACTGGAACCGAGCAAGCATCAAGAGATCTGTGCAAAACATGAATAGGCTTGGAGTAAAATCAAAGTGAGAAGAAACCAAAAAGAGCACCATGAACTGTGATATTAACGATAAAAAAGACAAAGCATATTCTTTTCAGTATGGATGTGTTCAGGTCCACAGTGTACTTTAAAATCTACTCCCTGATCCCTGTTCCCTATACAGTATGTCAAGGAATGTCAAGATTACTTCCCTTGAGAAATTTCCTCCACTCGGGACACACTGCAGTGTGACCAACGCTGACATCACATCCTCCCTGGATTCCTGTTGCTGCTACTGTGAAGGATTTAGGATTGAATCTTTATTAAAATCAAAAATGGCAGATTAAATGTCTTAAAATTTTATTTGATTATCTTTCAAGATGGAAGCTTTCATTCATAAAGAGCATAATATTAAACAGATTGATATTCTATGTATTATTAATGATTTATTGATTGTCTATACAGCAATCAGCCATAACACTGACACCACTGCAAGGTGTATATACTAGCACTGATTATCAATTATATAGGATTATGGCCACTTAAAGGTTCATCTGAGGAGCAAAGGCCAACCCATCCGGTGCAGTCCAATCTGACAGAAAAGCTAAAAAAAATACTGGCCATGATAGGTGAAGGTATCAGAACCTTCACAGGCTGCATAATGTGAATTAGCCGACAAAGAGTTCAAGTTTGTTGACCCGGCCTCCAAATCATCCAGATATCAATCCAATCGAGCATCCATGGAATGGGCCGGAGTAACAAATCCGATCCATGGGGTCCAAACCACACAACCGCTAACATCCTGGCGGCAGACACCCCAGCACACCCCCTGAGGACTTGTGGAGTCAGACAGAGCCGCCCTGGTGGCACCTCACTGTGTTTTAACCTTTAGGTGAAAACTCCTCAAACCACGTCTTCTTTGAGGAAAACAAAACAGACAGAACCCATTACTCACAGTAGCTCGTTTAAAATACGCCATCTTCTATAAACGCTACTACTACTAAACCAGCTCGCGCTTTGCACACAAACGGGTGTTAAATCAGTGCACCTTGTTTTACATCCAATTATGCGTTTTATACTATTCAGAGAAGAAATGTTTTTTTGCATTTTTGTTTTTTTCGCTTTCAGTTACCCACTCTCTCAGTTTCTGTAACTGTCCTTTATCAAATAGCGCTTTAGAAACAGGATCAAAAAGAGAGCAGGCAGGATTATCCCTCATCCTTCATATCGAGTTTGCAGTTCTTTAGCTGTGAAATAGTGTAACAACACCCTAAACACAAACAGACATTACAGCCTTTCTCCTCCCAGGGCTGCTGCTTAGTAACACACTGCACAAATCTTTAACATCATCATCATCATCACACACACACACACACACACACACACACACACACACACACACACACACACACACACACACACACACACACACACACAGACACACACACACACACACACACACACACACACACACACACACACACACACACACACAGTGCATATAATTTATTATTCTTTAATTAAAATCATTATTCTCTTTTTGAACTGTGAACACAAGTATATCTCATAATTATATCATAATCATATACCTAATTACATCATATACTATAATTTTATATATATATATATATATATATATATAAAATTTTATATATATATATATACTGTGTATAAATTCGCCAACACATATCCTTCAGCAACTGGTGGAACTAATTAACCGCAACTTGCAGAGCTGGCAACCAACAGTTAGTGTAATTAACTGGAGTGAAAGTAGTTTTAAATTCTTAACGGTACTCTGTAGCCAAAAGGTGGTGAGAATGAACCATGGAGGTGGTGAACAGTGCTGAGAAACTTACAGTAAAAGATTTACTTTATATTTTCACTTTTAGAATATCAGTTACCTTCTGGGGATCCGGGGTTGAGTCCTAAATAGTGTCAAATGGAAAGCTAGTGTGCTGTGCAGGGTGTACAAGCCCTCGTTCTGCACACTAAGTAGTGCCCTTGATCAAGGGTTAGAAAGGGGTTTGGGATTGAAATTCAAATTTTATTTGTCACACACACAGTCATACACAGTACGAGACGCAGTGAAATGGTTATACGACCGCTTGTGACCTTTAAACACAAGTTATCAATAGAAATAAAAATAAAAATAAATCAGGGAAAGGAAATGAATAAAACATAAAGAATATAAGAAGAATGGAATATATAATATGAGATATAGTAAAGAAAAATATTTTTTAAAACAACCTAGCTGTACAAAATATTCACAGTAATGACGGTACAAATATTCAGAATATTGAAATGTGCAAAAGTGTGAAAAATGAAATGGATATAAATGTCCAGAAGTATGCAGAAATGAAATGACCAGAGTGTGCAAAATGAAGTGGGCAAAATAAGCCTTGTGTTGGAGGAAGTTTGCTTTGTAGCATGCCTTAGGTGTAACTAATAATAAAAATATTCAATTACTTGTAACATGTACCTTAGAGCAGAATAAAAGTATTTTTTCACCTACCCCAGTTAGGAAGCTGGGGTCAGAGAACAGGATGCAGCACCCATGGAGTAGACGGGGTTAAGGGCCTCGCTCAAGACCTCAACAGAGGCAACCTGGTGGTGCTGAGGCTTGAAACCCCAACCTCCTGATTGGTAACCTAATAACTCACAGCCTTTATCAACTGAGCCACCAATGAAACCTCAAGGCAATGGAATTTGGCGACACACACACACACACACACACACACACACACACACACACACACACACACACACACACACACACACACACACACACACACACACACACACACACACACACACACAGAGTTTTGGAACGAATTACTTTTGGAAAGAAAACTAAGTGTTTGTTTAGGATGTTCTTGCTGAAAGTGCTTCTGTGACTGGTTTTGAGTGTGGGTTTTGGCAGGCAGCCGCTCTCTCCCCAATACTGTGTAATCTACTTTCACCCATGCTACAAACGATAGTTATTAAGGTAATTAACAAATGTTAGAACACCTGTGATATATAGAGTGATATATAGTTAAACCTCCCAGTGCCATTATGCTCTATATCATCACTCATGGGATCCAATTCAATTGCACAGTAAGAACTAACTGTTGTGTATAATGTTCTGCATATTGTTCTTTAAACTTATGTATAGTCTACAAAACCAGACTTTATTGTTTTGCTCATCATATTATAGGCTAACAACTCATACAGTAACTGTGCTGTAAATGTTTGTTTATGGGGGGAAAATGACATTTGATTTGTAAAATGTGAAGATTTTTCTTTTATTGCTACTCGTAACTTTGCTGGTCATATCAGCTCACATTTTGACTATGACAGTAGCTAAATAATTGTATTTTACTGTGTTGTGCCATGAGGCACGTAGTGGTCAGCACTGAGGCCTTGCACCTCAGAGTCTGTCTGCTCTCCATGTGCTTGGGTGGTTTCCGCCGTGTACACCGGTTTTATCCCACTCTCCAAAGACACGCTGGTTAATTGCTGTTTCCAAAATGCCATAATAGTCTGCATGATTTTGCCCTGCGATGTATCGGCACCCCATCCAGGGCATCCTGTCTCATGCCTCAAGTTCCCTGGGATAGGCTCCAGCCCTCAGTACGAAACAGTATAGGTTCATGCACCCAGACACCAACGCTGAATGAGAGAGAAATAGAGAGGTCAAAAGTTAAAAGAGAGGAAAAACAGACAGATTATAGACCTGTTATTGTCCTGAACATGATGTTTATGATGATGATGATGATGATGATTTTTATAATAACAGTAATAATAAAGATGAAGATTTATGACTGGTCACTCTGTACTTCTGAAGATGCCTCTGTTTATCTATCCTGAACATTACATTACTAAAAACAGTCTATCCCCAGGTCTCATCTATTATTCAGTGAATAATGTGGATACTGTAGATGTCAAGATAAAAACTGACTACATTTTTTTTTAAGTCCCTGGTGTTTGCGCTGAAGAGGCTTTCAACACACTTAGCACTGTTTGGCTTTATAGCTTGTAGATGAGGAAGAGTAATGACTCATAATCGCACTTTCCGATGTCACCCAGAAGACGACAAGCTCCCTTTTGTCTCCCGCTGTTTCACAGAGTTTTCCTCATCACTCAGTCCTCTGGCTCGTTTATAAAAAATATATATATCTATATCTGGATTTCCTGCTTTGTGACAACGTGAGCTACATTTATATGCAAGTTTTATACACATGCAATTGTCTATAATGTGTTATACACATGCAGTAAACATGAAATTGGTTTAATTTCAACCATATCAGGATTATAATGTGGAGGAAGAAGGCGATATTATGATGTAATCAGTGATAATTAAGCAATATCACATGAAAGAGAGTGCTGAATATTAGGCATGAGGGCACCACATTCCAGACATCAAGTAGTGCCCTTGATTGGGATTAAAGAAGGTCATACATACAGTTAAACGTCCCGGTGCTGTTATACTCTACATCACAACTCGTGAAAAGCCTCTCATCCAATCATATCCAATCATAATTATAGCTGTGATATATGTGTTATAATGCAAAATTCTAAATAATGCCAATGATGATCAGTAAAGTAACTTGATGATGACAGTGGATGAAGAGTGTAGTGATGTGGAGGATGAGGGAAAAAAACAGATGAGGAGGATGAGGTAAAGGATGATGAGTATGAGGAAGTGGATGATGGAATAAATGAAAATGAGGAATGTTGAAAAGGATGACAATGACGAGGATATGGAATGGAAAGTGAATAATGATGAGGAAGATTAAGATGATGATGATCACAGTGATCAATGATGATGTTGATGATGATTATAGTGACTGATGATAATGATGATGATGATTACAGTAAAGGTTGATGATTATAATGATGATTATAATGATGATGATGACAATGATGATCATAGTGATGGTGATGATTATGTGATGAAAGTGGTGATCACAATGATTAAGGTGATTGATGATTATTACTGTAATGATGGTGATGATGATGATGATGATGATGATTACAGTGATGGTGATGATTATAATGATGATGATTATTATAGTGATCATGATGATAAGCGTGATTGATGATTATGATTACTATAATAATGGTGATGATGATGATTACAGTGATTGAGATAATTATAGTGATGAGGATTATTATTATAATGATGATGATTATTATTATGATGATGACGATGATGATGATTATGATGACTATATTAATAGTGATAATGATGATGAAGATGATGATGATGATTATAGTGATGACGACGATGATGATTAAGGTGATTGATGATTATGATTACTTGTTGATAGTGATGATGATTATAGTGATGACGATGATGATGATTAAGGTGATTGATGATTATGCTTACTATAGTGATAGTGATGATGATGATTATAGTGATATGACGATGATGATGATTAAGGTGATTGATGATTACTATAGTGATAGTTATGATGCTGATGATTATAGTTAAGCTGATGATGATGATGATGATGATGATGATTAAGGTGATTGATGATTACTATAGTGATAGTTATGATGCTGATGATTATAGTTAAGCTGATGATGATGATGATGATGATGATGATGATGATTGATTATTATGATTACTATAGTGATAGTGATGATGATGATTATAGGAATAACAATGATGAATATAGTGATGACGATGATGATTAAGGTGATTAATGATTATGATTACTATGTTGATAGTGATGATGATTATAGTGATGACGATGATGAATATAGTGATGATGACGATGATGATGATTAAGGTTATTGATGATTATGCTTACTATAGTGATAGTGATGATGATGATTATAGGAATAACAATGATGATATAGTGATGATGATGATGATTAAGGTGATTAATGATTATGATTACTATATTGATAGTGATGATGATGATTATAGTGATGATGGTGATTATTATAATGATGATGATGCTGATGACTATAGTTAATGATGATGATGATGATGATGATGATGATGATGATTAAGATGATTGATGATTATGATTACTATGGTGATAGTGATGATGATTATAGTGATGACGATGATGAATATAGTGATGATGACGATGATGATGATTAAGGTGATTGATGATTATGATTACTATAGTGATAGTGATGATGATGATTATAGTGATGATGACGATGATGATGATTAAGGTGATTGACGATTACTATAGTGATAGTGATGATGCTGATGATTATAGTTATGCTGATGATGATGATGATGATGATGATGATGATTAAGATGATTGATGATTATGATTACTATAGTGATAGTGATGATGATGATTATAGTGATGACGATGATGAATATAGTGATGAAGAAGATGATGATGATTAAGGTGATTAATGATTATGATTAATATAGTGATAGTGATGATGATGATTATATTGATGATGGTGATGATGATGATGATTAAGGTGATTGATGATTACTATAGTGATAGTGATGATGCTGATGACTATAGTTATAATGATGATTAAGATGATTGATGATTATGATTACTATAGTGATAGTGATGATGATGATGATGATTATAGTGATGATGGTGATGATGATGATTAAGGTGATTGATGATTACTATAGTGATAGTGATGATGCTGATGACTATAGTTATGATGATGATGATGATGATGATGATGATGATGATGATTAAGATGATTGATGATTATGATTACTATAGTGATAGTGATGATGATGATTATAGTGATGACGATGATGATGATGATGATGATGATTATAGTGATGACGATGATGATGATGGTGGTGGTGGGGATGCTTATTATTATTATAGTGACTGGTAGTGAAGCACCGGTTCACGCACGCACACGCACACGCACGCACGCTCGCTCCCACTTGCCTGCGGAGCTCGCGCGCCCTGCCCTTTCTGTTCGCTCTGGCAGTGCGCGCGGCGCGGTGAGCGCGTGTCGGCGGCGCGCATCCGTCAAGAAGGCAGCCGCGCGCTCCTCCGTCGCTCCTCCGTCTCGTGCCGTGGCTCTGTGTGTGTGTGTGTCGCAGGAGAGGTAGAGCATGGGGCAGCATGGCACAGCGCGGGGCTTCGCCTCCTAAAGCCGCCGAGCCTCCCAGACCTGCCGCTCTCCGTCCCTGCTGAGGAGCTCCGGGGAGACAGGTGAGTGATGCGGGGTGACGCGGGGTGACGCGGAGTGCACCGGGAGCTCGGATTTATTCTCGCATCTTACAGGAGGATTCTCATCATCAGACAGTAAAAGCGGAAAAAGCAGTGCACGAGCTGATTATACCGAGCTGCAGCGTGATGCAGAGAGCAGAGCGGAGCGGAGCGGAGCGGGGCAGGGGTCTGCACATTAATGCATCCTCTAATGATCATTAACATGGCTGCAATTTGTAGTACAATTTTAATACTAAACAGGCGTTATTAATTGGATAAACATGCAAGAATCATGAATCATTTTTTCCTTTATTTGAATTCATCTTCTAAATTTAGGAAAGAACGCATCTTTCTCTCCTTATGTCGAATAAATTGCACTTTTTTTTATTATCACAACTATCCCCCCCCCCCCCGCCCCCCCTACCCTGGTTAATCAATTTTTATTACATTTTACTGAACTGGGTATTTCAGTGTGTATTCTTCCATTCTCTCTCTCTCTCTCTCTTTTGCACCTGAACAATATCTGATGAGGAGCACAAAATGTACCATCAGCCTATCGTGCTTGTAAAAGTGTGATTTTTCAGAAAGAGGCAGGGTTTATAGACACACACACACACACACACACAGAGATAGTAACAAAATCAGATATTGCCAACTGGAAATGCAAAGGCGCCCCCTGGTGGTTCACCGCGCATGCGCACTGCTTTTAAAAAAAGACATGACCATCAATTTCAAATCAAAATCAAATCAAAATCTTCTTCTCTTCTTCTTGCTCTTTGATGGTTTTAACGGCAGTTGAAATCCATTTACCGCCGGCTGTAGGCCTCATTCTCCTTCATCTTCCTGGACGATTTTCCAGACCAGCCTTCCTTAAAACCCGTCTAATGCATGCTTCCTTGATGCTTTATCCGCTGCTTCCACACACTCTTCCTTCCCGAGATGTTTCCTCTCAGCGCCTTTAGTTGGAATTCTGTAAGTTGCATCACTTCCACTTATGGATCTCTTTCTCTCATCCACTTCCCTATCCTTTAAAACCGACTTTCCAGTCCAGTCTTCCTACAAAAAAAAGACATTAAAAGCTTCCTTTCCCCGATCAGTGACTCCTCATTCTAAAAAACATTGCCTTCTACATCTCCCTACACTATGTCCTGGAGATGTGACATCACATCTACCCTCTCCCGCATAGTATTTCTATATTGTATCCATGCTTTTAAGGTCCTCGTTTCATCTCTGACATCACTACCACTTTCACACCCCGTCTCCTATTGAAGAAGTGTACAAACAGCATGTGATGATGATCTTAGTGTTTCATTGATCGCAAGCTCGATGCTCATCAAAAAAGGACACTGTACGGGTTACAGATGCACATGCTTAGATGTACTTCCTTATGTATTTGTTGTTATGTATATCATTTTCTAAATCAGTATCAGTTTTTAAATCATAATTCATGCAATTTCTTTTTTTTTTTTTGCCTCTCTGTCACTTGGACTTAAATACACAGTTATGTAATTCCTGCCCCCCATCACATTAAATCAAAATCCATGTATTCATGCAAGCACTGCAGGATTTAAATATAGAAAATGCTTTACACATGGAGCGAGAGAGAGAAACAGAGAGGGAGAGAGCGAGACGAGGGTGTAAAAGCAAGCCATAAAGCACTTGGCTTGAATTATTTAAGCATATGCATTTGTGCGTTTGGGAAAGCCTCTGTGTTTGTCTTGACCAAAAATATGCATCATCCATGGTTTAAAGATGGCTCTGGAGCTCAGGAGTTACTGTATGGATCACATCCTTAGGAGCCTCTGGGCCTAATGCGTGAACAATAATGTTGCATGTCGTTCATTTTTTTAAAAACATTTATATCGCGCATTAAAAGATGAGTTCTGCACATAAATATACTGTAAAATGAAATAAAAGTGACATTACAAGGGATGAAAATCCAGCGAGATGACAAAACATGATAAAATGCAATGTAAGGGGAAAAAAAAGACTTTATGGAGTGCTGTAATGGGAAAATAATCACTCACAGGGCAAAAACTGAAGTGAATTTACTTTACTATCACCGCGAAAGACTATATTCCAAAACAATATTTAATTTATTTAAAGGTCCCATATTTTACTATTTCTTTAACAACTTAACACAGGCCTCAAAGCTTGCCAGTGTGTGTGTGTGTGTTATTACCTCCTCCATTTTTACTCCTTTTATTTCACTCCTCCTCCAAATGCGCCATTTCAGTGCCCTTGTAAATGAGCTACTGCTGAGTCACACCCCTCCAGAGAAATGCAGGGTTGAGAAACAAGCTGGGGGAGGGGTTCTTCTTATATGAGGTCACAGTAGGGGGGGATCTAATTGGATTGTTAAAGCTATAGGTTAATATGGAATAAATGAAAATGGAAAAATGACAAGTGAGAAAAAGAAAAACTGAGAAAAGGAACTGCAGAGCTGAGCAACAAGCCACAGGAGTGGCTGTTCTTATATGAGGTCACAGAGGAGGGGATTTAATTGGCTTGTTTAAGGTCTAGCCTAAAGGGAAAATAAAGCAGGGAATGTAAAAGTAAATATTGCATTAATCGGTCCAATTTGTGTGTTTAACATGTATTTAATTATTAGCCCAAGATAATTTTTTACATTGATTCACTTGTATTCACTTTTAGTCCTAATGTTGAAAACTTCTGTTACACGTTTCAGCAGACGCATTTGTCAATCATTCTGTCCCTAAGCAACATTTGTTCTTGCTTGTTTTACAGTCACTTACCTGAGCCAAGAGCCATGGATCCGTCCCCGAGCGGCCAGCAGTATGGCACGAAGAAACGTGTCAAAATACACCCGAATACAGTCACTGTAAAATACGCCACGCACTTCCCGCAACCGGGGGATGAGGGCTATGACGATGCACCCTCCTTCGAGGATTTTGGGTCCTTTATGGAAAGCAACCCCAGCAAGAGGCTGGTGACGGACTCCGGCCACGGGAGGACTTTCTTCGGGACTATGGACGTGCGTCCCAAATCATCAGGCGAGCAGAAGGATAAAGGAGTAGGCAGCCAACTGGCGAGTTTTGGCGAAGCCTCGGTTTTAGCGTCACGGGTCACCTGGGGAGCGCTGTTCGGCGCCGCGGTGGCTCACGGGTGCGTAGCTCTGATCACGCGGCTCGCGGCCGATCGCTCCAAAGTGCCCTCCTTAGAGCTCATTTTCATCCGCTCTGTCATTCAAGTCTTGTCCATATTAGTGGTCTTGTACAATAAGGAAGCCCCGTTCGGTCCTAAGGGATACCGTTTGCGGCTCTTCTTCTATGGGGTTTGCAACGTCATTTCCATCACTTGCGCCTACACGTCATTCGCTATCGTCCCGCCTAGCAACGGGACCATCATGTGGAGAGCCACGACGACGGTCTTCAGCGCCATCTTGGCCTTCCTTCTTCTGGATGAGCGTCTCGGATACACAGATATAGTCACGGTAGTAGGCAGCCTCTTCGGGCTGTGCCTGGTCATGATTCCTAACATCACCGACGAGGAAAAATCACGACTGGGCTTCTGGAAGGAGGCGTTCGGCTACACCATGACGGTGATGGCGGGGCTGACCGCTGCCCTCTCGATGATCGTGTACCGCGCCATCAAGGAGCGCGTCAGCATGTGGACGGCGCTGTTTACCTTCGGCTGGACGGGGACCGTTTGGGGAGCGTCCACCATGTTCGCCATGCAGGAGCCCATCATCCCTCTGGATGCCGAGACATGGGGCTACCTGATTGGCATCTGCATCTGCTCCACCGTGGCGTTCCTTGGGGTTTACTACGCCTTGAACAAGTTCCACCCTGCTCTAGTGAGCACCGTGCAGCACCTGGAGATAGTCGTGGCCATGTTCCTGCAGCTCGTCGTGCTACGCATGGTGCCGTCCGCTTACGACATCTTCGGCGCGCTGGTCATCATGATTAGCGTGTTCGTTCTCACGGGCCTCAAGCTGTACTGGGTGGGACGCGCCATTCGACAGGATTACCAGGAGATCTTGGACTCGCCGATCAAATGAGAACGCCACCGGCATCGGTATCTGTGTTTTTATTGTTTTTATGTTTGTGTGGGCGTGTACAGTACGTGGGTGTGTGACAGTGTCCAAGGCTCGGTGTATGCGTGTGTGTGTGTGTTTGTATAACAGTGTTTTCCCAGGCATCCCCGCTTCCTCGGGCCCTCCAAATGTGCAGTCGATGAATGTCTTAATATTTAATTTATTTTGTATAGTGTTGTTGAAAGAGTGCCAATGATATCATGTCTTTGCTAAGTGTTGACGTGGAAAATAAAAATATATATTACAAAAAAAAAAAAGGTTTCACAGTGTCTCACTCTTCACACTGCAATGATTTTTATTCAGGTTTTTATCTCCATAAAGTTTGTTTTTAGACACTTTCTCACTTCCACAATCTCTGCAAGCTCGCTCGCCATCAGCAAGTTAGCTTTCTCTGTCCTTACTCCTTTAATTTGATTAAAGTTCCTCAAATAGAATTCCTTCCTTCCACCCATTTTGTGTGATATAATGGGTCTTAAAAGAAAAAAACGACTAAGAGATTTCCTTGCACCATTAAAAAGGCTGTGAGAACAACAACAACAAAAAAAAAACAGTCCCTGGTTGAAGCTTTAACCACCATTGATTTTTCCTCCCTGACATCGTCTGAGACGTCCAAAGCAATCAGTGCGTTCCCCGGGTGAGGGAAGGTGAAGAATAACTACGGATTTGTTGACTCAGATGGAGCAAAGGGTCTCGAGTATTTCTTAGGCTTTGTCCAATAAGGACATTTTTGTAGCCGCACCCTGCAAAGACATTACTTGATTGCGCAATAAAGATTCCTCGGACTTTTCAGGACAGATTTTTTCAAACATCAGGCTCATTATTCACACATACAGTATGTAAATATCAAGAGCACTGTAGTTAGGTAGATATTTATTGACGATGTAGAGCTTTTAATTCTTAAATCAATGTTGACAGTATTTACAGGCTTGTTGTTTTATGGTATTGAGGTTTTGATCCAAATAATCAAAACCAATTCATCACTAATTGATGTGACGGGTTAATATCTATAAGACCTCGGTGGTTTAAGTTCGATTCCCTCCTCAGCGAATCAGGGAATCGGGGAATCCCTCCTCAGGAACTTCTAGTCTGAAACATTCGTTCTTTCGTCACGTGAGACGCTATGAAATGCAATGGATTCAAAAGAACGAACGACTCGGACTAGAAGACTCATGAGAAGAACCGCTCAATTCTGTTTCCTGTGTAATGCACTACATAGCGTCTATGGGAGTCACGTGACAAAAGAAAAAACGACTCGGACCTGAACATATGATGGTGAGCTGCTCGTTCTGTTTATCGTAATATGTCCTTAGCCGCATTGTAATATTTTCATTACTGGAACTAGAGCCAAAATGTGTGTATGGGGTCTGTTTATTGAAAACGTAACATTTTATTTTATTTCTGATCAAAAGATGAAATGAATTAAATGACTCAAAAAAAGATTTGTTCATTATAATGAACAAGATTCAAAGAACCGAAAAATGATCCAAACTTCCCATCACTAATTATTTGTTCACAGCCAACACGAGCTGCAAAGCTAACTAGCTCCTAAAACAAGGCTGAATCCCAAATCCCTCTTTAACCTTTGATCATGGTCCCTACCTGGTGTGTGGAACAAAGCTCCGTACACCCTACGTAGCACACTAGCTTTCCATTTAACGCTATTTGGGCTTCAATCTCAGAACGGTTAGCTATCTGTTAATTAGAAGGTTTAAATGTAAGTTAATTACTGAACATTACCTGCACACCATTTTATGAAACGTAAAGCACAGCATTTTCCATAACATTGTCTCATTTGCAACGGAGGCACTGGATGAGCTAATGCTGAAGCTAGCAATCGGCACCAAATCCAGGAGGAATTATGTTATTTGTACGCCGTCTACGCCGAGGTAATCAAATTACGATAACAAATCAAGCTTCTGCAAACATCTATTTTCACACACTTGTTTGTCTTTTTAATAAGTTACGATGTCCACCACATCGTCCTGGATATGAAAATAATGAGCAGCATAGAAGCTATCGGTTGCTAGGTACGATGGTAATCAGTGCCGCCTCAGAGTGGCGCAGTGGTAAAGTTCTCGCCCTATCATCGCCAGTTCGATTCCCGGGTGATGCTGTAACGTCTCGCAGCCGGAGGTCTAGAGAGAGCTGATTGGCCGAGCTCTCTCAGAGGGGACGGATGAGAGGTACTTAGTGCTCCCATATTAATCACGGCTCTACAGCCAATCAGGGGCGTCTGTGAGCTCACGCGAGCGGAAGGAGCAGATAGCGCCGTCCTCCGAGTGTGTTACTCCGCCCCCAACGGTGCGTGAGCGAGCGTTTCGAAAAGAGGCGGTCGGCTGGCGTCACGTGGTTCGGCGGAAACGCGTGATAGTCTTCGGCCCTCCCGGCTGAGTGGTAGTAGCAACCTTAATGTGGGAGCGCCCCCTAGTGACGGGGAGGAATTGGACACGACTAAATTGTTGGAGAAAATCTGGGAAAAATCCCCCCCCAAAAAAGATAATCAGTGCTGTCTCAAATACTCATGTATTTGTGAAACTGGGAAAAAAATTGTCATTTTCCATTTGTTGACTTCAATATTACACAAACTCAATATAGACGCAGATAAAACGATCCACCTGCAACAATCCTACAGTAATGCTGCTCAGTGAGAAGAACAAACTCCTGCAATAACAGACTCTTGGCTGAGATTCAAGTGCGTTTTGCATGCTTTGACAAGAAACAAATTCAAATCTGATGGATCATCATTTCATCATTTGAATAACTAAATGATCAACTGGATCTATTGGCTATGAAATGGCCTTTTGGACATCATGTACTGTAGATGAGGATTCTATGGGGACAGGAGTCTATTATAAGATCTATGATAAATTTAAGGTCTATGAAAATAGACACAATGTGTCATACATCAAGCAGTGCAAAAAAGAATGATACTGTAACTCATGCAGAACTAGAACACAGATCTACTGGAACTGTCAAAAAAAAAGGGGTGGGGTTCATTCCATCAGTGAATTAAATGCGGTCATGTCTCTGATATCACCACACGTCCAGGTGGCGGAAGGGGACGCATCAGGAGTCTGGAAGTGAGAGCAACATCTGGACTCGGAGACATGGAGAAAGGAACAGGAGGAACACAGACAGAACACAGACCAGTGGGTGTGTAACAAAACGATTGACATGACACCGTTAATTTGGCTAAATTCGGTTGCTAATGATTAAATAGATGGAGTTGAATAAGCTTGAACTGACTAAACTCTCACAAAAGGATGTAGAAGCTCTGCCCTTAGATCTATGCAGATTCTTTAGTAAGGACTTTCATGAAATCATCCCCATGTGTACTTTGAGATCTGCTGAGACTGAGACTCTTCATGTTTTCTGACACTGTTCAGATTTTTGGAGCTCTGTCCGTTTGTGCTGGACTCGTGCTGATTTGAGACTGAGCTGTGGAGTGGAGTGGAGTGCTGGGACATCGGGAGGGAATTGTGTGTGAAATGACTGACAGAAGTTCAGTTGAAACACAAACAAACTCTTCCAGACTGTAACACTACAATTTTCTACACTCGTGCTTAAACAACGATTGATTTTTATATTGATCTCAGGGTCTGTGTGTGTGCTCATGGAGTTTTGCATGTTCTCCCCATGCTTGGTGGGTTTCCTCCAGGTTAGGCTGATTGGTGTTCCCAAATTGCCTGTAGTGTGTGAATGGACGTGTGAATGTTGACTGGAGGACCCACCACTGCCATGAAAATGGGAATAAGTACATTACAATACAACATCACCTTTGGCCTCTACAGCCCCTAGTTGGCCTACACAGGTTCCTAGATGGATGGATGGATGGATGGATGGATGGATGGATGGATGGATGGATGGATGGATGGAGCGGGAGCTTGGCAGTGCTGGAGCTTGAAACCCTAACTTTTTCATTAGGAACCCAAAGCCGGAACCTTTTGAGCCACCATTGCCCCGTATATAGACTGGAAGCAAGATTAGAACCTCGGATTTAGAAAGTGACTTTGAAAACCACTAAGCCACCATGTCGCCACTGGCTAAGCAGCGAATCAGTTACATTTTCTCTAATTTAAGCAAAAACTGCTTTGGGACATTTCCAGTTTTGGTCATTTTATTTGTGCACCAAACCACACTTCAGTAAACCGACCACATACCCGTTCCAAATTCTTTTTTCTAGCATCAGTTCCTGATTTTAGTGTTATAACTGTGAAATGTCCTACAAGTTGTCTATGGATATTATTCTACTATTTTAGGGTATACCAAGTTTTCATATGTAATTCAAAAATTATTTTGAATCTGTTATATTTCTGCAGGGTTCAAACACAAACTAAGCAAGTCTGATTTGGCCTTCAGACTCTAAATGTAACTGAATAGTGATATGCAGTGATGTGTAGCTCTGAGAGCGCTCTTTGGTCACAGCTTACTGTATGTCACGATGGAATTCACTTTCCCCTTGGACAAGGGCTTTATGTGGCATTTATTGAGCTTAAAAACTAAATAATGATAATAATAATAATTATAATAATAATAATAATAAAAACAGTGTATCTATAGGGTTGTAGTTGGAACCGTTCAATAAAGCAAATTAAATTTTTATTTAATTTAATTCACTTAGTCAAACAACTCATTGTCTGTACATCTTTCTTCTGTATATCGGGTCGCGGTGGGACTGGAGCCTCTCCCAGGAGACTTGGGGCATGAGATGGGGGTACGCCCTGGATGGAATGCCAATCCATGGCAGATCACATACACACACACACACTCACACTCTATGGGTAATTTAGGAACACCAATTAGCCGAATCTGCATGTCTTTGGACAGTGGGAGGAAACCGGAGAACCTGGAGGAAACCCACCAAGCACGAGGAGAACAAACAAACTCCATGCACACAGATCCCGAGGTGGGAATCGAACCCGGACCCTGGAGTTGGGTGAGAGGGTTAATTTCATTTAAATTGAATTAAAGTTGCTTCATTTGGTATGAAATAATTTCAGACTATTTCTTCTGCATCTTTTAACTCTAAGCCACTTTTCAGTAAAAAACAATAATATTACACAACAATACACAAAACTTACACAATAATATAATAGTTAAACCTCATCCATGTTGTATTCTGAATGTCATTTACACTAAATTGCATGCTGTTGAATAGTTGTCCTTCAACGGACTGTCCTTCAATGCCATCCAGTCTGTATCCCGCCTACTGCCCCGAGTCCCCTGGGATAGTCTCCAGGCCCCCGCGACCCTCTACACGATGAGGGATATAAAGAGTGAGAGTGAGACTGAGCGCCTGTGAGCAGCGATGTTAACAAAGTCGTCTCGTCTATTTCACACCCACCGTAATGACATCATGCTTCTCCACCTGCGTCCACCAGGTGGCGCTTTACGGCTTTTCATCTGCTGTTGTGGTGATACTAATCATCACCCTGACTCATTGAATACAGCAATCCTTTTTCTGTAGCTAAAACTTTCAGCTTCTCAAAGCGTGAATAGAAACGCGCTGTCCGATTCAGATTGACATTTTAAAGCCGAAAAATCTCTGAACCAGGAGGTTTTCTGACCACGCACTCACGCTGTTGAGTTGGGATTAATGCTCGTGTGTAGTCTGTAGCACAATGTATGAGTGTGTGTGTGTGTGTGTATGGTGAGCAGAATGAAAGGGAAAGGGAGGGGTGCTGTAGCACGAGTACAGTGGCTCCATCTGTTTATGCAGGAAACAGATTGCATCCTGAAGTGTGTCATGCAGCCCTCCATTCAGCTCCCTCGACTGTGACTCAAAACAAATTACAGGAGGACATGTTTCCACTGAGGCATCCATTAAACATGGACGAAATGCACTACAGAAATGAATTAGTTATATACTGATGGGGTTTAAACACTCACGATCAGGCCAGATGCTGCCATCCATCTATCCAATTCATACGGATAGCGGAAGTTATTCCGCTAGTGACGCTACCTCATTCTGATCAGCGGTAACGTTGTTCAATGTTAGCTGTGGCAAAAGTAGTCGTCATTTAAATGGTGCCTACCAACCCATACTGGTCAGATACTACATCTGCTGATATCGACTAAATTTGTACAACCCGATTTTGGGTGGAACAGTGATTCACCCACAATTAGCATTGTCGTCTTGTACCTCAACGTTCTGGGTTCAATTCCCTCTGTGCCTGTGCCTGTGTGCAGGGAGTTTGTTTGTTCTGCACGTGCTTGGAGGGGTTTCCTCGAGGTACTCCGGGTTTCCTCCCACAGTCCAAGAACATGCAGATTAGAACATGCTAACTGGTGTCCAGGCCCCCCAAGACACTTTACGCAAGAAGCGGTATAGCGTCTAATGTTGAGCTTCAAAAGGCACAAAGATGCATGAAAATGATACAATCTCCAAAGTAAGAGGGGGATAAAAGGCCAAACCAATGTCAGCAGTTGAAATTCACTATCAAGGCGTGTTCTTTATCAAGTCTGTAGAGCGCTGATTCAGACCCATCAGACCCATAGAATGTGAAAATGTCACATGCCAATGATCCTGAATTATTTATTCCAATATGACAAATGACAATGATTGTGAAAAATATATACTTTTTGTTTGTCTGTTTAATGTCACATCCGTAGCACTGATGACATACTAGATATTGTTATATTATATAAAATTATTATATACATTTTGAGGATTTGCTTGTTTTCCCCCAGGTACTCTGGTTTCCCCCCCAAAGTCCAAAGACATGCAGATCAGGTTAACCGGTGTTCACATCAGTGTGGATTGGCAGCCTGGATTGGCACCCTGTTCACCCGTCCACCTTCTGCGATAAGTCTCCTGGGATAGGCTCCAGACCCCCCGTGACCCTGTGTAGGATAAGTGGTATTGAAGATGAAATAAAAATTTTTAATTCTTATACAGTAAATATGATAGATAGATATATAGATACATAGATTACATGAAAAAAAAAACTTTTTCTTAGACATCACATTTCAGTTTCATGTGAGAATTGTTTATCATGTCAGTATCGTACCTATGTGTAATGTAAACAACTTTGAACCAAAGAAATTTTCCTTTTCTAGTGGGCGGATTTTGCATGGTTGCACAACATGAGTCGCGTCGTTCACACTTCGTATCTTCTTTACAGTAGCTCTGGAAAGTTTAACAGCAGCAACCACTAGATTTCACATCAGACCCTGAACATCTGCATTCATCAGGTTTCCAAGTCCACCTGTAAAACGTTACAGTTATACTGTGTATCGTCACCGTTATCGGTTATACAGTATGTTAGATTTATAGATACTAGAGATATATTTCATCACAGTGACATTAAACACATAAAATTCAGAAAGAAAGAAAAAAAAACGTATATGTTTCCTCCACTTTTTTCCTCATCGAACTCTGCCACAGCTGCGGGGACAATGGAAAAGGGAAAAGGTAATGTGATTTGTTTTTCATATGCATGCAGGCAGATCATTTCCTCTTTCAGTATTAGGTTGTGGTTTATGAAACTCTCAGAAGCACAGATATTAAGAAACATATCACAAAAGGATATTCGATATTCCTTATACTGTACAGGATCTTTCTTCTTTATAGAGTTAAAATATAGAGTTTTTAATGTGAGATGGACAAAATCTATGTTTGGTATTTTTGTCTCAGATCTAAAATTTATACAGAAAAAGAGTATAAATGTAATGTTTTTAATCCACATTAATCAAATTTTTAAATAACATGGACGAATCTATACATGATAAAAAAATATATATATATAATAATGTAAAATGACAATAATGAAATTAATGTAATAATGTAAAAAATTATATTATGTGAAATTATAATCCATCCATCCATCCATCCATCCATCCATCCATCTAGGGACCTCTGTAGACCACATAGGGACCGTAGAGACCAATGGTGACCATTGTATTTATTCGCATTTTTACAACTGTGGTAGATCCTCCAGTCAACATTCATACACAATCACACACTCCTGGCATTATGGGGACGCTAAGTATCCAATCAGCATATCTTTGGACTATGGGAGAAAACCGGAATACCAGGAGGAAACCCACCAAGCACGGGGAGAACATGCAAACTCCATGCACACTGACCCCAAGGCGGGAATCGAACCCGGACCCTGGAGGTGCAAGGAAAATTATAATAATGAAAATATACTGTATATACCTGATAAATAATTGTTTAAAGCAATGGATTTATTTGGCAGAGAAAAACTGTGCTATGGACCAGAAAAAAGGGTTTGTATTTAGATATGCCTTTTGTTAGTTACATTACAGACACCAAACAGCATTTCTTATCTTCACCCGTCTCTGCATTCAGCAAGCGCCCAGCACAGCCACAGGGGGAAAAAAAGCTTTGGTAAGAAACCTTATATATCAATCAGCTTTTCCGTGACAAGGTCATTTATTACAGGTGAAGGAACTGAGGCTGGATTTGTAATTAATCATGTTGCTCCTTGACAGGCGGGTAAACTTACTCTGTGTAAAGCTTTCAACTGTTCACATCAAGAGGTTTGAAAATCAAGTCACACAGATATTTTTGATTGCACTAAAAAATGGACAGCAAGTCTCACATGAAGGCAGCACCGTGGTGTAGCGGTTAGCACTGTGGCCTCACACCTCCGTCCCGCCTTCGCGTCTCTGTGTGTGGAGTGTGCATGTTTGCACACAGCAGCTTTACAGAATAAAAGCATCTGAGGTCAATTTGAGGAAATATGTATAAATCAAAGTTATAATTATGCATAACCAGAGTTATATAGTAAGTTGAGAACGACGGTGACAGCGGCAAGGAAAAACTACCTGAGATGGCAAGAGGAAGAAACCTTGAGAGGAACCAGACACAACAGGGAACCCAACCTCATTTAGGTGATAATGTATAGGGTGAGAACAGGGTCATTTCGAACCGTCCCCAGTCGCCATGGCCTCCATGCGACCAGATATCCAACCAGAAGCGGGGCACGAGTCAACGAGAGAACAGTTGGTACAGTATGCTACAGTAACAGTCACATAATGTACAGTATAATGAATATAGTTCGTAAAACATTTCAGAAACTTTGTTGAAACTTTCCAAGACCGTTATCCAAAATATTTGCAGAATGTTACCTGATCATTCCCAAAATGGTAACCAAAGCTTTCCCAGAACTTTCAGAAAACTGGACAGTTTAACGTTCTAGGAGCCAAAAACCATAATGTTCTAAGAACGTTATGCTAACCTAAGACTGATGTTCCTCACGCTGTCAGACTCAGTAAGCACAAATGGGTCGCCTCATCACTGAGTCCCATCTGTAAATTGTTAGCTGGAAATATGGACAATGATCTTCATCTTGAAGTCACATCTCCTTTCGTCCCGCAGAAACTCAACCGGGTCTCTGCATGTCTGGCACACATCTCATCCTGGATGGTGGCTCTTCAGCTGACGCTCAATCTGAGTAAAAACAAGACCTTGAGAGCTCTCCGGGCAACAATCAGATCACTCCTCCAGCCACTGCCCGGGGTAACTGTGGACAATCATCTGTCATTTTCTACACACATTGCTGACCTTACTCGCTCTTGTCGATTTCTTCATTACAACATCAGAAGAATCCGCCCATTTCTTCATCACAGGCGACTCAGGTGCTGGTTCAGTCACTTGTTATTTCAAGACTGGACTACTGTAACTCACTCCTGGGAGGTTTGCCTCTGTCCATTTTGATCCATAATTCACCATGTCTCGTTTTTAACCTTCCCAAGTTCTCCCACACCGTCCAACTTCTTTGCTCACTGCACTGACTTCCTGTAGCTGTCTGCATCAAATTCAAACCCTGATGCTTGCCTACAAAGCTAAAAATGGCCCAGCACCCACTTACATCTCTGCTCTAGTCACACCTGGCACCGCACCACCTTCCCTCCCATCCTTTAGCACCATCTCTCAGGGATCGAGGAAGACATACATCCAGGCTCTTTTCTGTTCTGGCACCTAGGTGGTGGGACGAACTTCCTCTAGATGTCCTCTAGATGTCCATCCGTCTTTGACAACCTTTAAAAGACGACTCAAGACGTATCTGTTTCTTTAATATTTAAGGCCAATCCCTATTAAAAAATAAAAATAAAATTCCAACTATGTTTGACTGATGACGCTTAGTTAGTAACATACTTACCCAGTAATAGTTTACCCTTAATAGTAAATTTCTATCCAATGATGGAAACTTCAAAGCATTTTTTGTAAGTCGTTTTGGACAAGAGCATCTGCCAAATGCCTAAATGTAAATCTTTAGGATTTTTACATTCTCTTTTATGTTTTATTAATAGTTGACTTGTTTATTGAGATAATTTGAAAGTGAAATGCCCTAGGTTAGGTTCATGGTTAGAGTTTGTTTAGTTTTAATGTCTTATATTAATCACAATTATATGTAAACTTACAATGAACATTAAGAGAAAAACGCTATTCTTGGACAGGCGTGCTTTTCAGCCAATGAGAGTGCCCATTCCCAGACAGGTAACCAATGAGAACAGACAAAGTCTCGTCTCTCATGGCAACGGAGGCGGAACTTTTCACGCTGGATATACTCTGCATACTGGGAAACCTATTCCTCTTAAGTCCCGCCTCTTGGATTATGTTATTGGCTATTGTGTCCGACTCTCAGTAATGTGGTTGACTGATACAATTCGGCGTGTGAAAAGCTATCCAATCGCAATGCACGGAGGCGGGATTTGTCCTTTAGGGAAAATAACGTTGGAAAAGCTTCCCATAAAGGCGGACGGTGAGCGTTACAACCTCAGTTAAATGTCTTCAACACAGAAATTGCTCAGATAAACCGGTCAAATAACAAACGAAACGATTATCTAGCTCACAGGCAAGGTGAGTGGTATTTTATTTTCTGTAAACCTCTATTTGCTTTCTGGCTTGTTATTTTTTTAATAGTTGCTAGCCTTGGACAAGCGCTGGAATGCTAACAGGTAAGCTGTGCCGGCTGTGTTCCTAATGCTTTCTTTAGTCTATGTACAAGTGCACTCCAGAGCGCGAGCTTTAACGGTGTACGCACCCTATAGAGTGCACTGGATGATTGAATCACTGGCGTTTAGGATACGGCCTGGTGAAATGTCTGTTTTAGCCAGGACAAACGAGTGGAAATTGTGTTCAGGGTCAAATATGAGGATTGAAATAGAGATTATTTTGATTCAGAGTTTGTGCTAAGTGATTTTTAGTGATTATCTGGACTGATTCAAAGCTCAAACAGTGATGAGTAAGGATCAATGTAGCTGGCATGCTGAGATTTATGTTAGCTAGGTTAAGTTAACCTGACTAGCTTGACCACTTTAACCAGATATCTTGGTAAAATCACTCAATAATTGGTAAAGACACACATCTCATCCCAAAGATAATAAAATAATAAACAATATTCATTATTATGATAATAAATAAAAAAGAAAAAGGCTATATGTTGGTAGAGAAAACAATACAGTTATGTCTACATTGTGGCTTTGGATGTAAATAAATTATTTACATTTATATAATATAATATTAATATGTTGTTTTTTTATTGTTATAATGTTTGTGATGTTTTGTCTCTGGTGGAACCTGAACAGAACGATAAGGGATTGAAAGAGGATGTGTTATATATCCGTATAAGACTGTAAATGAATATAATATGAATGTTTTTACTATTTTTATTATTGAGTGATTTGGTATTCACATGCAGAAATGGTGGCAATGCAAGCAGATTTGTTTATCTGATCTACATCCAGACGATTTACATAGAACTCTAACCCTTTTTCATTCTGATCCCGAATTAAAAAAAACAACAACTTATATTTGCATGTGTTTGAGACTGATAAAGAAATCTGAGCTTTAGGTGGATTTTAGACGTTATTAAAAATCATACACCAGCTATACGAGTGTTGGTGCTCTGTCTAAAATAGTACACAAGTAGATGCTCTGAGACTGACTAACTTTGTTCTTTGAGTTATCTCTTACTGCTCAGGTGCTACAACCAAGGACTGTGGGGTGTAAAAACGCTATGCGTAGGTCGCTGGTTTGAACGCCTCCTATTATTCGCTTTCATTTAATTAATCAGTATTTTATTTGAAACCACACTGGGTATCTTGAATATTGTTTTGGTTAATGTGAAAGGCAGGAGGGCTTTAAGTAATTAAAAAAAAAAAAGGATTGCGAATTTTAGTTTAGGCAGCGTCATGATCATCTAGTGGCTTATGCACAGATTTCATTCATTATTATCAAGGACATCATGATGTTATTAATACATGCTAACGATAATACGTCATTTAAAAAAAGTACTATATCTATCTATTGGTACATCATGGCATTAAAAACCTCCAATCTGCCTTTTCCTCTAAACTATATTATAATCGATTTCGTCTCAGACCCACTCATTACACATGCTTACATCAGTTTCAAAATGCCACAAATTAATTAGTTGACAATCGTGTGCGTTAGATGCAGCACATGCTTGCAGCCTACTGAACCCGCGCACTCACTCCTAAAGGTGGCGCACTCTGAACTATGTACACGTTTTCATGCCATGTGGGAGGAGTGAAGTATTTCTTAAGATTGTTAAGAAATAATAATTATGGCAGATGACAGAAATAAGAGACATGCAGCTCAGTAAATATGTATCTAAATGTTTGTATTGTTTAAATGCTGTGTCTGGGTTTTAAGTGAGAAAACTAATGTTATAAGAAATTTAAGAAGTTTAATTATTTATTGAAGTTCTTTAAAGATTTAAAATTGTAACAAAGTCGGGGGAAAATGTAATATCAGATTGGGATATTTATAAAATTGGGAAATTATAGAATTTCAATTGTAATCGAATCGGCACAGGGGTATTGTGATAATGTCGTGTCAGGAGGTGACTGCTGATTCCTGTTCCTAATAACTACAGTACCATTCAAAAGTTTGAACACAAGTTTGTATGTATTTTCTACATTCCTGTACAATACTGAATTTTCAAACTATTAAATGACACACGTCCTAAAATTCACAATTTTTTCACATACATGAACATACACAGTACGATATACAGTTAAATGCTTATATGACCGTCTGTGACCTAAAATCGTCAGATACAACAGAAGAGAGACTGCAATGAGATAAAAGGAAAAAAATGCATTAGAGTGTGTAAAATTAAACTAAGATATAATTTCCAATAAAAATGAATATTTAAAAATTTTAAGAATACAAATTTACAAGTAAAATAGGATTAAAATAGAAATGTATTAAAATGTTTAAAATGCACAGATTGTGCAAAGTGAAAACCGTGAGGTATAAAAGAAATGTAAATATATAGAAGGGTAAAGATATGGTGTGTGGGTGTGACAGCAGCAGTGTGAAATGAAATGATGTGTGTGTCAGCAGCAGTGTTATTGTTCCAAAGTGCATGTTAGTCCATATTTTATGGGGAAAACAAGAAATGTGCGATATATAAATATAATTAAGTAACAACGGCGGCAATAATCAGTTGTTATTTTAAGACATGAAGGTCGGCTGTTCTGGAACAGTTCTTGCACGAACAGTATTGTCTAGTGCATTTGTAAAACCCATCAAGCTCCATGATGAAACTCTCTCATGAAGACCTTCCCAGGAAATCAAGACCAAAACTTACTGTAGCTCTGCTGCAGAGGAGAAGTTCATTTAGAGTCACCAGCCTCAGAAATCACCAATTAAAAATCAGCACCTCAGATTAGAGCCATTATAAAACTTTACAGAGCAGAAGTAGCATATACGTCTCAATATCAACTCTTCAAAGGAGATTATTGTGTATTTTGGATAAAGACCTTCAGTATTGTTTTACAGTGTAGAGAGAAATCAAAATCAGGAACGACCATGGAGTTAGAAGCTGTGTGGAAAGTGGAAGTGATGTCTGTGTTAGTGTCCCGAATAGAGAAATTTTGTCTACTTTTTGTCAGCCGACATTCCCTCAGCATGGAGCAGGCATGCAGTTTAAAGTACAGCTCGTCCCCGACTTACGAACGAGTTCCCCTCCAGGAGCACGTTCGTAAGTCGGATTTGTTCTTAAGTACGAGTATGAAAGTCAGTCTTGTACACCTTTGACACAAATACACAACATAAAGCATACCAAACCACTTGACTAAATCTCTTTCCCTTTTCCTCACACTGCCATCATGTGGCCAAAAACCGTAACCGCGCCTAAAGAAATGAATCTCAAAGTGAAATGTAACAGTGTTGTGTCTGCACATTTAAATCGTGAAGGGAATCCCGGACATCATTTTGTCTCAGAGCTGTTTTCCACTGTATTGGACCGTGAACTCTGTTTTGTTGAGTATTTTCTGAAATTAGGATTATTCCCCATCAGGACAGATTTACAGGACAGACATTTTCTATCATCGTGCTCCCGGTAGGGTTGGGTATCATTTGGAGTTTTTCCAATACTGGTGCCAAATCGATACTTTTAAACCGGTACCGGTCCCAAAACGGTGCCTGAACCGATGCTTTGCAAAAACCACAAAATGATGCCTCAAGAATACATTTTTATTGAACAAGAAATTTAATGCTTAAAATTGAACAATATATTAAAAGTTTAAGTACTAGCTGGAAAGCCATAATTATAAACAGAATCCATGTTACATTAGTATTTTACAAATTGTTTGGCCATTTGTTAGCATGAATGCAAGATTTGCATTTTGCAGTTAACATTACATTACAAAAAGTGCCTGCTTTTTTTTTATGCTGATCGGAAAAACAGTTCAATCCAAGCCCCAAAAAAACATGATATCTGCATTGTGATCCTGTTAGTTAAGGCCCTAGGTTACTGATCAGAAGGTTGGGGGTTCAAGCCCCAGCTCGGTCAAAGCACAAGATGATCTCTGACCTTCTGAACTCACACTTCCTAACAAGTCGGTATACGTGAGGGAAAATAATTTCACTGTGCTGGAGCGTATACGAGACAAATAAAAACTGCGTCTTCTGTCTTCGGAAGCGAGGATTCGGGCTCGTTGAGTTCTTCTCTAATATGTCCTGCGACCTTACATCTTTCCTGTTTCCTGCCATGATGCGTCATGTCTCGGTTCTGATCGTAACTTGACTTCAGAGATGGTTCATGTGTAGTTCTGCCTGCTTTCAGGTCGTCCTGCAACAGCGCTCGTTGTGAAGTTTTACGAGCCTTGCCTGCTCAGAGAAAGGTTAGATCTATAGGTTAGATCGCTCATCCTGCGTGTTATTTGATTTCGTTACAGCTACAGCTCTAACGTTCTTACATTGGTGTGTTGTGGCTTCCAGAGAAAAGGAAGAATTCCTTGTGTGTGTGTGTTCGGCATTGATTTACATTTCATCATGATCATTTTACGCATTGCTGATATGAGTTGGGATGTTCAGATGTTTTATGGTTAAGATAGGTGATGGGTGATGGCTCTTCCTTATAAATAAGACACACTGAAACATTAAAGACTCATAAATACTGAAGCTTCAGGATGTTTTTTTTTTTTCTCCCCCTCCTCTGTGTCACCAGAACATTTATTCCCTCACACTGGTTTATTATTTATTTCATTTTAATTTTTCTGAGCAGCTGATGAACCCAGAGATCAGATCTGTGTTCAGTCTGTTAACACCAGTTTTCTGTTTTCTGTCTCTAACTAAACCCGGCTCTCAGCACAGCTTCCACACACGCGCGCGCACACGCGCACACACACACACACACACACACACACACACACACACACACACGCTCAGGTTTATATGAGGATCTGGAGGTTTGTACAATGAGCTCCACATGTCCGCAATTACTCTGATCACATGTTGACACGAGCATGCGGCGGGACGACGGTTTTATCCGACTTTTTAAGAGTTCGCGTCACTGTTAAACCTGTAGCTGATTTCGATTAGGGCTGTTTTTTGTCCCTAACAATAATTCTTATTAAAGAAGTCAAGTTTGTTTTTATGCCTCTGGTGCAGATTGTTTGAGAGCTTTCTTCCTGTTTATCCTGGAAGGATAAGTTTATCTTAATAAGATTTGACTTCAATTTGATTTCATTTCTATAGCACCTTTAATGTTTGGCATAAACAATGGTTTACAGAATTAAAAATGTACAAATAAAAAATTTGAATATGTACAGGGGATGAAAGTGTAGACTATGATTATGAAATCGTCCCCGATGAGCGAGCCACAGGCGGCGGTGCTGAGGGGAAAAAAACTCCCTGAGATGGAAATAGGAAGAAACCCTGAGTGGAACCGGGCTCGACAGGGAACCCATCCTCATCTGGATGATAACGGAAAGCAGAGATTGATCTGCATCATACTGTGTGTTAGGAGGCTGGAAGTTTAGAGTAGAGGGGTTTAAGTTAATATGGGTCTGCTTAGGATGCGTGTGGTGACTAGAGACGGTTTCACACGAAAAAAGTCTTGGACTCTGCTAATACAGACAGCTGTTTGTTTGTTTGTTTTTTGTTTATTTATTTATTTTATTTATTTATAACTAGATGAGACCTGACTTTGTTTGCATGGAATTTAATTGCACACTCATAAGCATGTTTATTTGTTTATTTTTTTAAAACATGTACAGCGCCACATCTGTCGGGTTTTGGAATGAACTAAAACTTTGTGTTATCGTGAAGTGCGGGGAATGAAGGTGCGAGATATCACACTTATAAGCACATATTAAAAATGTACAGCAGCGTCTGTTGAATTTTGAGACGAACTAATGGTTGGAAATTTACTTTTTTAAAATTTTTAGTAGATTAAAAAAAAATAATATAATGGCGTATTTTCAATTAAAAGTATCATATCTTCTCTTCCCGCGGGCTGATTGCGACGAAACAAAGCCTATATGTCACCTCGAGCTTGGCCAAATACACCTGCGATACCCCCATTAAAGTTCGTTCAGTAGTTTTTACGTGATGTGTGCACAAACAAACGAACAGACAGAAATTCCAAATAACTTGTATCACGACAAATTATTTTCTTACAAATATCTTCAATGTACAGACATGCCGACATTACAGTTTTATATCATATGTATGAAAGATTTATTATATACAGTACAGACCAAAAGTTTGGACACACCTTCTCATTCAAAAAGTTTGAATTTGTGTCCATCAAAACGAGTGGCCATCATTACTTTAAGAAATGAAGGTCAATCAGTCCGAAAAATTGAGAAAACATTGAAAGTGTCCCCAAGTGCAGTCACAAAAACCATCAAGCGCTACAAAGAAACTGGCTCACATGCAAACCGCCCCAGGAAAGGAAGACCGAGAGTCGCCTCTGCTGCGGAGGATAAGTTCATCCGAGTCACCAGCCTCAGAAATCGCAGGTTAACAGCAGCTCAGATCAGAGAGCAGGTCAATGCCACACAGAGTTCTAGCAGCAGACACGTCTCTAGAACAGCTGTTAAGAGGAGACTGTGTGAATCAGGCCTTCATGGTAGAATATTTGCTAGGAAACCACTGCTAAGGACAGGCAACAAGCAGAAGAGACGCGTTCGGGCTAAAGAACACAATAAAGAACACAATAAAAAACTCTTTGAGTGAGAAGGTGTGTCCAAACTTTTGGTCTGTACTATATATATAGTGTGTATATATGTGTCTATATATGTATAATATTTATTTGTTGTTTATTCATAAAAGCGAAATATAAATAAAACAATTGAATTCAATTGGAATTCAAGTCCTTAATTATTGATCATTGTGTCCGTGTGACTGTCTGAGATCGAAGGAGTTGTTAAATATTTATGCGTTTATATGCAGTTTAACCAACAGCAAACGGATTCCGGTGAGAAACAGATCCAAACAGTGTCAAGGTCAAACGTCTGACACCTTTTTCGTTAAAGACCTCCGCCGTTCTGTCCATCTAACATATTGATTTATTATCGCCGCAACCAGGAGATGAACAGATCTGAATGAGAAACCGATCCAGATGGTGAACGTCAATATCACATAAATTTTGAAGCAGGGACTGTTGGACTTGTTGGTGATGGAGGCTTCCCCATCGACGCAGTCTCGATCGAGCTCGACTCGCTTCCATTTCCACATAAATAACACAAGTTTTTTGGATATATTTTTTGCACAGTTTCAAACTGAACACAGCTTATTTCAGGACCTGAAATAAGCTGTGTTCGCCTGGTTAAGGCGATAATAAATCAATATGTTAGATGGACAGAACGACGGAGGTCTTTGACGAAAAAGGTGTCAGACGTGTGACCTTGCCATGACCTTGACCCTGTTTGGACGTGTGACCATGCCAGAGGAAGTGTCCGTGATCCTTTTCTGGTCGACGAGTAACCTTAACAGAATTTGCAAGTCTTCACCACGTACGGAAAGTTCATATCATGATGACCGCACTTTGTCTCTGCTCTTTATATAACGTAGTTACAGCCTTTCAGACGTTACGTGTAATGTGTAACGTCACGCACTTTAACCCGGTCCTAAAACAATCTGATTCCAGGAAAGTCGCACTGAATCTCACACACACACACACACACACACACACACACACACACACACACACACACACACACACACACACACACGGACACACACACGCAGCACACACGCACCACACACACGCACGCTGTTTATAGTTACTAAGTGAATGATGTGTAGTAGTGTAAACGAGTGCACAGGGTGTCTCAGGTTTCTCTACAAAGGAAAGTTTAGTTAAGTTTAATGCTAACAGGAACATCTGTAAGGTAGGTTTGGTCTCATTCTCACGCACGCTATTGTAGAGACAAACAGTTAGTCTTTTTGTTTTTTTCTTTTGTAATTTTTTGAAAATAATAATTAGTTTTGTCAATCTGTATGTAGGCAACCCACTGATGGAAAAAAACGAAAAATCACCAAGCTAAAGCCTTACCCGCCTGAGCCACCGCTCTTAAGTGTTCTTGTAAAAGTAGTACTTCTTGAAGGTAGGTCGAGCACACAACTTTGGTTTTATCCAAACTTCTTTGAAACTTCTAGAAGCTTTTTATAATGAGACTTGCCATTCAGTACAATGGTGATGTCTCCTCAGGCATCTTATTATCCGCGTTAAACGTGCCGTTATCACACAGTCAGGTAACAGCGCTGTGATTATGGAAAGCCATACGGGTCAAACTTGGTCATATGATTAATTTGCGTTTAAAAAAAAAATTGTAACGTTAAAATGTTTTGATTAATCACATGAGCCAACGTAGTAATATCGACAGCACTAATAGCAAGACAAACCCCATAGCTGCTTGTGTTGGATAAAAGAAAAACAAAAAAACAGATTTGTTGTTGTGGAAAACTATCTAAAAGTGATGATGATGGAGACTCTTCATATTATCAAATGAACACAACGGTGGAATAAAAGGAAGAGATGCCGTTAGAGAAAGTGAATCAGCACTTCCCGACCAATCAGAATCCAGAGCTGAAAATGTTCAGAATGTGATGTTTATCTCAGATCCGTGACGGTTCCGACTAGAGCAAGGTGTTCACTGGTGCTGAATCAGAAACAAACTGAGGTGAGAAATCACAAAAAAAATCACCAAAAAAATTATAATGTTATGTTATACATGTCTTATATGTTATAAATGTTATAAAGAATTATATGCAATATATTCTGATTTACTAAGATAATATATTTTTTATATTATATATCACATATTTATAAATATATTATTTATCTAGACTTAAAATGAGATTACAACAGACCAAATATGAAACTATTAAACTGTTAAATTTAAGCAGAAAATTCTTAATCTAAAAAATAAACTTAATCTAATATTTTGTTTCTTGAGAACCTGTTTTAAGAAACTATATATAGGTTTGGGTAGATTAACGTAATTTAAATATTTTACTTAGCAATTTGTGATTTTTTGCCGTGGAGGAAAAAAAATGTAATAAACAAATTTCTAAGGAAATGTTTATGGAAATTAACTTTATTCTTTAATGAAAGTTGAAATTGCGAAAGAAAGAAACTTCTGAACTGACTTTTCAGAACTTTGCTTGGTTAACATGTGCTGGTGGAAACCTAGTGATGGGACGGTGTCTAAGACCTGCTCTTAATTTTTTAAGGGACAGTAAGCTAATAACAATGTTTCTTTAGTTTAAAGTAAGACTGGATGTGTGTGTGTGTGGAGGGGGGGGGAGGCCCGTTGCAGCTGCTGAACGTTGTAGTTTCTGTAATTACCACGTCTCTGACAGGTCTCTCCACAACCTCTCATTAAGGTGGGACAGAGACAGACGGAGAGACGAGCGGAGACGGCCATGCCGTTGCTCGAGGCCCCAAATCTGAGCCGAGAGGCCAAATCAGAGGGTGAGGGGCAAATCTTCATACATGCCCCGTTCCCTGTAGGGCCGGAGTGATCTGGGCAGAAATCTTATTCACGATTTTCTAATGTTTATCACTTTAATAACTTTTAAACACAATCAGCAAGTTATTTAATAAAAAACAACAAAAAACATAGAGATTCACAGATCAGTCAGGCAGTGACCGGATTTGGCTGTTTTTTCAGCTTGATCTGCTCTTCTCCATCATACGAATGGTTGCGAGTTCGAATCCCGCCGCAGCCGTCTTAACGTCTTGGAGCTCTCGGTGACGAAGGGGTGTGCACTGTCTCTCTCGCATATCAGTCCTAGAGACATCAGCCAATCATGTGTGTGCGTGTGTGCTTAATTCCCGCCTCCTAGTGTGTGTGTGTGTGTGTGTGTGTGTGTGTGTGTGTGTGTGTGTGTGTGTGTGTGTGTTAGAGAGAAAGACGCAATCATGTGGATGTTCTCCTTTAATTCCAGTTAATTCAGGTTAAAGGGACAGACAGCGAGTCACTGAGGAATCATCTTATATCAGATTATTGAACTAACACTTCAGATCTGTACACGGTTGACAGGCATCAATAAAATAAAACAAAAAGGAATATTAAATAAGCTTTACATTTTCTCAGAAACCACAAAGTCTAACTTTCTGTGGACTGCGCAGAGCTTCTCCATACAAATAAAATCCAACTGAAAACGCAATCCTGAGAGAGAGAGTGAAGGCTCGGACACGCTTCCTCTGAGACACAAGCTTCTTATACTGCTACGCTACACACACACACACACACACACACACACACACACACATATTTTAGGGTCCCTGGAGAACCCACCCCTGCTCTATAGCGTGTAGCAGATTTATTTCTCGTACTTTGTTGTTTTTTTGTTTATTTCCTGGAGTTTGGTCGCACTGAGGTTGGTTTGTTGGATTTATAATTTTTTTTTCTCCCAACCAGACTTTTTTGTTGTCGTTGTTGTTCTAACTATGCGTGTTGTCGGTAGACGTCAGTGCTTTTATAAGTCTGTTGTTGGTACTCATTCGTCCTCCCTCTCTCTCACTCTCTCACTCTCTCTCTCTCTCTCTCTGTCACTGATGTTATAAGCTGAATTCTACATCCTGTTCTGTGCAGCTGATCAGGACACCGCTGTGACGTGGCAGTTGTTTTATGCCTCTCTCTCTCTCTTTTTCTTTCTCTCTTGCTTGTGCTCTCAGTCTCTCTCTGTTTTTGTCTGCCCTTTGTCTCTCTCTCTCAGACCCTGTCTCTTTCTGTCTGTCTCTTGCCCGTTTTGACCCTTGCTCTTTTTGGCCATCTCACTCTCTCGCCCTGCCTGCCTTTTTCTGTCACTCTCTCTCTGACACTTTCTGTCTGTCTCTTGCCCTTTTTGTCTCTCTTCATCTCGTCCCGTTTGTCTCTCTACTACTCTGTATTACTGACGGTGCAATGACTTTTAATTTTTAAAAATTTTTTTTTTATATACAATTAGCAATAAAAGGATAAACAGTCAAGGTTCTTTTTCTATTTCTGTGTATGTGTATATATAAAATGTGGTCTTTTATTGTAAAAGTCTGAGGTATATGATGCTCTCACTCCTCCTTTCTGTGTCATGATGTGGTACTGGTGTTTCCTCGGTTAGAGCTATGAATCAGGTGAAGTGTGTGTGTGTGTGTGTGTGTGTGTGTGTGTGTAAGTAAGTATGTGAGTGTGTGTGTGAGAGTGAGTGTGTGTGAGAGTGAGTGTGTGTGAGAGTGAGTGTGTGTGTGAGAGTGTGTGTGTGTGAGAGTGTGTGTGTGTGAGAGTGTGTGTGTGTGAGAGTGTGTGTGTGTGAGAGTGTGTGTGTGTGAGAGTGTGTGTGTG